>VWYI01032580.1:49743-238457 GCA_013399455.1 Anthoscopus minutus | reverse complement strand
TAATTTTGTGAATTCCCTGAAAAAGCTTGGTTGTAGGGATGAATTAAAACATTCATAGTGATCTGCGATGCCCTATGTGATTTGTGGTCTACAGGTCTAAAGGAGACTCTTCTTTTATGTGTGGGCATCACAGCTGAAATTAGGGGAAGCACCTCTGATGAAGATTTCAGAGACAGAAAACTGGCACACTGGAGGTTGCCTCAAGCTTTGCCTTCTGGAATATACCAGCTGGAAATGAGATCAAAATGTCACATCTCTGTGTGATGGGGTTGTACTTTGGCTGCTTTCAAGTCCTGCCTTCTAATATAGGTCTTGTGCAAAGCTTGTTGAACAACTGCAGGCAATCTCAGAACAACTATAAATCAATTTGGGAAATACAGCCTGATCTGCATATTTTCTGTTAAAGACATTTTATAGTTTAGACTTTCTAAGGTTTAAAATCTGTTAATATATAATACACAAGTGAAATTAATAAATTAGCAAATGCACGATATTGTTGCCTTTATTCCACAGAGTGTCAATCTTGCCCTGGCTACCCCTAAGCTCTGTTTCTAAACCAGATGCATTAAGTATCTGTCCAGCCTTCCTGTGGGAAACATTCACTTCAGATTTTACTGTTGCTACTGAAGAAGCTGTTCTGCTCATACTGGCAAAGCAAAGGGAAATAAAGTTTTACAGGTGTTGCTATACACCTATGAAGGCCTGTGTGTTCTCCCACGTTAAGACTGAATTAGGGGAGAATCAAAGGGGATTGCCAGTTTTGTAAAAAGCTGGTCTTAGGAAGATTGAGAGTGTAAAATTAAGATTCAGAAAGGATGGCTACTTCTCAGCCATGAGAAAAGGTCCTTCAGCTAGACTTTATAGTCTAAATAAAAGTGCAACTCCAGTGCCTCTAAACAAAAAAAGAAGAAAAACTGAAAGAACAAATAAAGCAAAACTATGTTTAAAACCAAGGGGAGATATTTAAATGGGAGATGGGGTGTGGAAGGAGAACATAAGGCTGCAAAAGATCTTTGTTAAGAGGAGAAAAAATTAGATGTATCCTGTGAAATCTGCAGTGAGTCACCACAGGTCGTGTTTTATGGGGATTTTATTGCACGCTTCATGTGTACCTTGTAGAATAAAACCATATGCATCTGATTAGATTACTTAGTACTGGGAGTGTAAGGTAAGAGCATAAGTTGAATGCAATTATTTTTAAAGGAAATTATATCCCTGCTGCTTTCTGTCTGTCTGCTGTCTTCTATCTTTTTCTCTTTTATTGTCTCTTTTATCTTGGTTCTAAGATGGCTCTCACACTGTATCTATCTTGCAATCCTCTAGTTTGTATGAAAGCAATTCACAGCTCAGTGCGCTGCCTGTCTCCCCTGATTGTTTACAACTGGTTTATTAACCAGGCTTTGTCTTGGATATCTGTGCTTCATCAGGAGGGAGTGGGAGAGCACAGTTGTTCATTTTGCATTAAACATGTGTGCTGATGTGGAAACATCCACCTATACCCCTCAGTGGAGATATCTGTGTTAAAATGAAACCAACTTTTATAGGAAAAAAATTAATTTATTACCAATGGAAGGTTATTACTTGGACCATATAACCCTGTGTAAGTATATGATATTGCCTCCACCTAAGAGTCCTGTATTACTGATTAAAAATTGCCAGAGGGGAGTATATGCCTTGCAACCACTTATCTGCCCCGTTTTCAATTTCACCTGCTACAATATTCCATTTGAACTCTTTCTTAGAATTTTCCAGCTGAAGTGAAATATTTGACTTTCTCATTGGGCTTCAATTTCAGGGTGAGAGGGCAGGGGCTTGAGAAATTTCTTCCTTTTCCCTGCTGCCTTCCTGTTCCTTCCCCTAGAAATATGTTGCCATAAGTGCCTTTGGCAAAATAGTGATTAGCTATAATGAAGATCTGTCTGAGAGAGATTACGGCCTTTATGAGGTGGCATTTTTCAATGTGACTGTGCCTGCACCTTCCAGGCAGTTTGCTTTCTCTGGACACAATTATATTTATTTTGTTCTATAGTTTTAAGTACCTAGGCTAGGCCAGGTTGATTTATTAATATTATTTAAGCAGATATAACAAATAATATATTGAATTCAAGTTCTGTCATGATATAGTATCACCCTTACCATCCACAACGATGGATCCATGAGTAACTATCCGCCTGATCCCGATTCCCAAGAAGACACAGCAGCAAGATTGAAAAACTGTTGAGAGGTGTACCTAGTCTAATGATTTTTGGATCTCCCCTGCCTCCAGACATGTTTCCTGCAGTAAGATTCATCACACCTCACTTCAGGCAGTCTACAGGGTGGATGTTAACTTCTGAGATATTTTATCAGGTCTCTTTTTTTCCATCAGTGTAGGTCTAGACAAGAGCATTAAGCGAGTTTGTGGCAATTAGTCTGAAGCACTAAATGTGAACTGTGCATGGCTTCTTTGGCTCTGTTGACTACACCTCCTCTGTCTGTTGAGACCTCAGCTTGAGATATCTACACCGAGTTAGATGGGTCACAGTCTATATGTCCCACTCAAATCATGGCCTTTTACTCTACAGATGCCTTACCATAAGTTCAAGAGCTATTACCCAAAACCAGTGATTTGCTACCTCATTTTCTTTGTTCCTGTGAGCAACAGTATCATTTCACCTGCCCTTTCCAGGTATCATGTTCAACACCTATGCCTTCTTTGCGGTCTGATTGAATCAGTCTTGCTGGGTTTTTGCCCTTCCATGATACGGGCTTTCCAGGTCATTCTCACAGCCTGAGCTCTTCTCCTGTCTATCTTCATCTCCTATCTCAGCCACTAAAGTTTCATATTCTTTGACTTGGACACTGCCAGCCTTGTTCCTTCTAGAGCTTTCACAAAGCTAATTGGAAAGACTGAAAACCTGTCATCGGGTTGCCCAACTTGATGAATCTTTTATTGCCTTCACTTTATTCTGTTCCATCAAATATGTCACCTGCACTCACAATAAAGGTCCTTAGAAGTCTCTGTCTTTCCTATCTACCAATTTTTGGTCAATGAAGAAGCCATTGTGTTCAGACATCATACATGAGACACCATCTCTTTTGCTTCCAACCCAGCACTGTCTTTTCCCATGTTGCTTCTTGCACCAGGAAACTAAACACCCCTAAGAGCACCACATAGTTGTCCTGGCAGTTCATCTGGAAAATTCTCCTCCTTCATGCTTAGCAAAGGCTCACAGGGAGCTCTAGGTTTGTACTTAGACACAAGCTGCATTCCCATAGGGACACATCCCTGCCTAAGTCTCACACACACATCCTCTGGGCTGCCTGTTCCCTTGGCAAAGTCCCATCAGAGGCATTTCTCCCCTTGAGCCAGGCAGCCTTTTGGCCATATGCAGGGGTCCTTATCTATGCTTCAGTTTTAACTGAAGCTCTGTAGGACTCCATTACAAGGTTGGTGTTCATGTTTCCCGTTGTTAGAACAAATTTTATTCTGACTTGCACTATCCTTCTCAGTGCTCACCCCTGTTCATTTTCTGAAGCAGTATTTCCCTCCACCACACACTCACACCCACACACGCTACAAAAAATAAGGAAAAATAATTTACTTTTCCTTTTAAAACATGGCAACATGCATGATTGACCACTTCTTCACCTCTTGAGAGTATCGCTTTGTTAACATCATTTTCAAAAGAAGTCTTTATCTGTGCTTTTACAGGTCTAGCCTTTTGAACCCTCAGCAATATGTTCTTGGACTTTATGATTTTAACCAGATCCATTATTATCTAAATACTTGGGGAACCAGGCAGGGGAGGGAAGAGAGAATGACAAGTGACTTCTTAAAGTGCTGTTCTCCGTAGCTCTTTACAATATACATTAGGAGCAGCAGGGAGAAGAGCTTTCATGATAGATCTGAGGCTGTTAAAAAAAGAAGCTATGGTGCATAGTCTCAAAAAAAAAAGGAGGGGTTGGATCATATCTGTCACCACTGAGCTCGGCATTTCATGTTTGCATAGGGTGATCCTGTTGTGCTCAGTCTAGACAGATCGGTGTCAGGTTTGCCCCTGCTGCTTTACAGTCATGCTGGC
This sequence comes from Anthoscopus minutus, assembly GCA_013399455.1. Lineage (NCBI taxonomy): Eukaryota > Metazoa > Chordata > Aves > Passeriformes > Paridae > Anthoscopus > Anthoscopus minutus. The sequence continues at coordinate 234,393 of VWYI01032580.1, read as the reverse complement.
TATAGTTTGCCCATGAACAAAATCTCTTTAGGTGTTTTGGGATGCACAAGGCTTAAGATCTTTAAATGCTGCTTTCTAGAGTGTGTATTCCTATTAATGGGCTCATAAAGATCCTCTTATTTATTACTGTTTAATTATATGCAACCTGTTGCTCCAAAATTGCTGCACATAATTGCTATTTATTTCCAGGCTGGCTTCTCTGCACATGTATTTAAAACATACATTTTAGGTTTAGTGAATCCTGTGTTACTGATTGTTCAAGGTGACTTTATTTTCTGTTGTCTTTTCTCTAAATGTTCTTTTGATATTTAGAACCTTAGTGATGATATTATTACATTGCTGTTAGCTATTGAATGAATGATTGCTGTTGTATTCTGAATGTGCTGATGCTGAAAATCTGTGATATAAATAAACTTCCTCTGGTAACATCATTATAATAGCACAAGAAGCAGAAATTTATGGAAAGAACAGATTAAATGCTTAGACTTAAATTCTTCAGTGTGCAACTCCGCTTAAACTGCTGTGTCTGAATTTTGGGTTGCTGAATCAGGTGGAAAAATTCAAACTGACACATCGCTTGTCTGTGCATTTTTACTATGATATATTATGTTACTAAAAGAAAAAGCTCAAAATCTACCATTGATAATCCTGGCTAAATCTTGGAACATAAATTATTAAGATCTGTAGTTTCTTTTCAAAGTGGCCTGGGACTTAATGCATTTTTCACAGCAAAGAAATATAACATCAATATGTACTTATGCATTATAACATGAGACGTTTTTATGTATGCAATAAAGCATCCACTATGTAACTGTTTATCTAAGCAACTGATAGGAAGGTTGAGAAATTCACACAGTTAATCATATTTATTTAGCTAATTAACAGCTAATAGCATTAATCATAAAATGCATGAATATTTAAAAAGTAATTTATTATTGAATATGAAAACTATTTTCAAACTTGCTTTCCAAACTATATTTTTGTTTGTTTATATTGATAAAATCTCCCAAGACACCCAGTCTCAGTATTTCACGTAAATTGACAATGCAGGATGCAAGGTACTATACCAGGAATTTACCAGAGATCCCCACACCTCCACTAGCCATCTCCAATTACACTGTGCAATCACTCCTAGGTTAGGAAAATGAGATTCCCAAAGTCAGGGGTGCTTATCTCTGGATTGCTACAGTCATCTGCACCTTGTGTGGAGCCTCAGGATTTCCCAGAAATGGGTTGAAAAGTAATATTGTAGTTATGCAGTAAGACTAGTGCCCTGGTCCCCAACCCTTGGCAGCAATACTGAGCAAGTAATGTTGTGCAGTGGGATCATAATTTCTCCCTGTCAGCCTTAAGTGTTAACTCCTTGATTCCTTTCAGCTCAGAGCAATGCTGTCTATTAACAACCTGTGGGGAATTAGTGAAAAAGCTGAAGACATCACCAGCATCTGTGTTTCTAATTCAGTAGGTTTGTTCTCTTCTTTTCGATAACTTTTTTATTCCAAGTTTAATAGTGCCTAGTGAGACTCACTAATAAATGAATGAGTGTTCATTTCCTGCACAGGTTTTTGTCAAATTTGCCCTATTATCTCCCAAGTCCAGACTAAGAGTAATAGAGTGACAAGTCTCATAGAAAATTGAGGAGAGGAAGAGCATCTCTCTGGGGGAAGAACAGGAAGACGTGCATAAAGGCAAAATTAAAGTATAAAACTCAAAATGAAGTAACATTTTACCTATATTTTTCAAACGTTTATTTGTAACCACATTTAAATTAATTGAAGTAAATGACTGAACTCAGTGCTATGCCAAAGTGAAATTATAACCATTCACAGAAAACATTACAGCAGCACATTAGCAGTGCTATGGGGATGGCTGTGTAGGATGCACTTTCATACAAAATACTTCTTTTTCATAAGTTATTTATAATTGTTTCAGGAAAAAAGCTACCTTCCTTCAGGGCTTTGGCCTGTAGAGTGGATGCTTGCTTGCTTTATGGTGATGCATTTTCAAATGTGCCATCATCCCTATGGCCATTTTAGAGTTATCATACTGTGGTACAACAGATTTAGACCAGCTAAATTTTTTTCCAAATGTTTTTTGTCTGGTTTGGGGTTCATTTTCAATGAGCTGCGCGTTAGTTTATTACAGAAAGGAAAGCTTTCAGTCAGTAATTGAACTCCAAACTGACTTGGACCTTAATCCTGCAATGATTTATGCAGATATTTAATGTGTCCATAGAGCAGCCAGTGGACATGGAGTCTGTGCTTTATGGGACTGCCTTCATTTGGAAATGAGAGATCTGCTTATGACAATAACTTGAAATGCTCACTTGAAGTGGGCTGCAAAGCACACAATTAAACACATGTTTGAGTCTCATCATCCTGAGAGACTGTTTCCAAATATTGAGAAATTACCTGGGTTTAAATCTCATACAAATGCTGTTAAAGATGAAGAAATTCAGTGTAAAAATAATGAAACTTTATATTTGTATGCACATATACAATTCAGTGTTGTATCATTGGATCATTTCACTCAAATTTTGAACATAAGTTGCATTTCTCTTTTACACATAAAAAAGAAAATTGTAGTTCAGCCATATTACGATCTAGGTTTATACTAATATATCGCAGTTTGTGTGCTCTAAATGGTAATTTTAGCTTGCAAGTATTTGCACATTTAAACTAATGCATAGATGATACAGATAAGGCCTATAAAATTATACATACTGCAGTCCAATTGAGTTATAAGAATTATGAGTTTCTTTTAAAAGTATGTGTGCTTTTGTAAACTTATCTGGTTACCTAGTTTGATAGAAAATAACATCCTTTTCTGTGTTTTTGTGGTAGGGGAGTGAGAAGAGGAAAGGGAAACGTTTTCATCTGTTCTGTAGAATACTGTAAAGAGATTTTTGAAGGAGAAATTTTAAATTATATAGAAAGATTATAATTTTCTGTGAAGTCATATGGAACTCAGCATAAAGTGCTGATGACTTATTTTCATGTAAATTCTTCATCTTGATGTAATTCACATGGCATCAGCACTGATAAGTAATCATACCTTTCTGATAAAACCTAAGGCACGGAAGAATAAATGAATGCCATGCATTTAACTCTTGACTATAAAGCCATGCTCTAACCTTGGTTTGAACTGTATAATCTGTAAAGTGTACAAGAAACATGTAAAGCAGGGTTACTGCGGTACAGGTGAGCCTGGCAGCACCTAACAGTGCTTTGGAGCACAGGATTGCTGCTGTGGGGCACGGCCCACTGGAGCCACCCCAGCCTAAGCCTGCTGAGCCCCTGTGTGGCACACTGACCTCAGCCATGGGGCAGAGCCGAATTAATACATAACTAAAGTTATGAATGCAAGTAGGCTTATGGACACCCTGCTCTCTCAGAGCTTGGGTTTCTTTGTTCAGATCCCAAATGAATTTTGTTTGTGTGTGTATCAGTGTTCTCTGCTGGCCAGGGACAAAGACATATTAATACTTATTCAGTCTTTTGTAATATCCTTTACAATCTTAGAATTAAGGTTCTGTGTAAGTATATTGTAGTGTTGTCGGTTGTTCGTGTTATTAATCCTGAAATAATAAAATGTGTATTAGATAGAATCAGGGCAGCTCAACAGTATATTGCAGGCTATAAGCTTTCATTAACAGCTACAAGAAATTTTTTGTTAACTCAATGTGTGTAGAGACAGGGAGGGAGAGAGCTGGAGGGAATGTGATTTGGATTTGATAAAGAGAGGATAAAACAGGAGTAGGATTTGGATTCTGGACAGCTCTGGCTGCTCTTCAGCTTTTTCCATCAGTTGTCTTCTGGCAATACGTTGTGCTGCTTGCTCAAACATAATATTGGTCGTTTATAATGGTCTTTTAAACATATGCTTCATGGGCCAGGTAGGTTAGTGTGCAACAGCTTTTTGTTTTTCACTCTTTTTTTTTTTTTTTTTTTTGTTTTGTGTTGCTCTCAGCAAGTAGATGAATGCAGAGTTCTACAGAATGCAGCAGCTTTGGGTATTTTTTTTTCCACTATGATTAAGGAATAGTTCATGGATAACCTTGGGGAGATCTCAGTCACCAGGAGATTGCAGTGGCCAGAAGGGGTATTTAATCATCTGGCTAAGATCAGATCTGGAAAGAAAGACCATCGTTACGTCTGCAATCTGACTGCTGAGGAGAAGCAGCCAGAAGTGAACCACCCGCTCGTACTTCCATCCATCTGCTCCCTCCTTTCTCAATTTTTCTAAATATTTTCTTTTGTGCCGCTTCAGTTATGATCAGTAGAGGCACTTGATAGAAGCTCTTTGTTCTGACAGGTGTGGTGGGTTCTGCAGTTTCAGGGAATGGTGGAGGAGCACTACAGAAACACGAGCGAGATGATAACACACTTGGAAGGACAGGCATGTGTTTATTTCCCAAATGCTTTTGGCTGGAGTGGCATGTGAAAGCCCACTTCACGTGTTGATATGCAGGGCCTGGTGCTTTTGTGTTCCTTCAAAGGCATCTGATGCTGCTGAAGCATTCTGACAACTTGGCTGTCTTTGGGATCAGAAGGTTCAGCATCTCTTGGGCCTGCTGCATCTGCTGGTTCATTTGGCAAGAGGAGCAGTGGGTCATATAGTAATGTCTTCCACCTCCCAAGTTAAGCAGAAGAATATATTAATTGTGGTTATGTGTTGTCATCTGTACACTCGGGAAACAATTAGGAAAACCTTCCTAATTTTCAGTGCAAGCTGAGCCTCGGGTGTTCAGTAATGAACCAGCAAACTGTGACTTTGGCACTTGGATGTATTGGAACCTTGCATGACTGCTGAGCTAAAAATTAAGTGATTCTTCCTCTCTTTCCTTAAGTCTGATCTTAACACTGTATTTTCACAGTTTTCTGAATTTCAGGTTTCTGAAGTTTCCCCAAAGCAGCATTGTTACATGACTTAATAGAAGCTTTTGTGTGGGATTATATACATTTGAGAAAGGGAATCAGCAGATTCTTATAAATGAATAGTGCTGCATTTCTTTAGCAATATTTCTCCTTTATCTATATATTTCTTTTTTTCTCACGAGATTACAAAGGGACATTGAGTAAAAAAAAAAGTTGTGGCTATTGCTAGACAAGGAGACAGCATGATGTTAGGAAGGGAAGGTGGAAGCTCTGTATTTTGTGCTTTGGTTTGGCCCAAAGGAGGCTGCAGGGCTCGTGCCAGCCCCGGGTGCAGTGTAGAGCAGCACATGAGTGCCCTGGAGTGTGCAGTTAAGATGAGTTGAGCTCTGCCAGTTTAAGCAATCAATCAAACCAATCTGCCTTCCTCATCAGTTAATGCAATGAATGAGATTCATAATGTACCATGAAATGAGAAGCTTTTCTATGGAGGTTTAAAAACAGAAATGTGACTGCTTAGATACACATTATGCAATTGCCTTCAGTTCCAAATCATATGCTATCAACTTCAATTAGGTTGAAAACTATTATAAGATTTGAATTTTACATCTGGGCAGTGTCTGAAATTGATATGTTGGTCATAGGTAAATACAATCTGACCACCAAAACATGGAAGAAACAGTAGGAGACTACACTGGGACGTTGCAGCTGATGACAGCTCCTAAAGCTGCAAGGTCTGGTTTACCAGCATTCCTGTAAATTAACTTCTCTATTGTGTTTTAGGCGTTGGAAATTCTGTAATCACACAGCTGTGGTTAAATTCCCATTGCAAATGGCAATTGCATCTTCTAGGATGTCTCAGATGCCCCATCCATGGTGCTGATGCTGCTTTAGTGCTAATGGCAATACACCTTTGTCAGTATTAACAGATGCAGTGGCTTATCAAAGCCTATCATTATAGTAGCCATATGTTCACTGGGAAGATGCATATCCTATTTCACAGAAAGTTAAAGAATTATTGACAGTTTAAGTGACAGCGTGGTATATAGGGAGATGCAATAGTGAAAAAGATGTCTGATAACTTAGATTTTTTTTCCTGTTGAGTTTAAATTGTCAACACTGCTTGTAATAATAAAACTCTTTGCATGGAGAGGACTATAATTTAATTTACTGCTGTGAATATTGATTCCTGGATAGTATATTCTTTATCCTGTAGATGACCTAGATCCTTGGTTCCCTAAGGGTTTTGAATAATAACAGCAGCAAAACGGTCTGGATTACATAAGAGACTTGATGGAGATTAGTTACTTTCTCTGCTGACATTTTAATTTTATTCATTTAATTTCCTTATATTCTGTATCTTGCGTTGTAAGCTGGAAACCATTGTCAGTGAATTGGTTTTGATGAGTACTGAGTGTTTTAAACATTCTTCCCAATAATATCAAAGTTTACATTCAAAGTAAGCCAGTAAAGGCCACATTTACTTTGAGATGTGATTTTATTCCTCATAAATGGAAATAATCATCATAGAGGTTGTTTACTCCAAGTCTCTGTACTGGGAGAATGGTTGTCCTGTGCTCCTGACAGAATTCCCTTACAGCAGTCATTGTGGTGAAAGGTTGCATCTTTAGGAACTACGGGGAGCATTCCTGCAACACAGGAAAAATTGATGGAATTCCCCTTGGAATCCACAAAATTCCCTATTTCCACATTCTGCCATTACAAGAAAGGATAAGACCTGCAAAAGTTATACAAGATTCTTTTAAAAAATGACAAAAAGCAGAAAACAAGGCTATTAGGAGGGAGAGGGGTGTGGGAGGGAAGGTAGGAAGGGTCTATCAGATGCTTTCTGAATCCCCAGATAAAGGTACCAATATTCATGTTTTTGAAGGCTCTCTAGCCTTAGGGGCCAGTGATCAGTCAGGGTATTGGAAGCCTAAGAGAATTACCAGGTCTCTCAAATATTCCCCATCTACCCATGGCAACATGGCAGAATTCTATGTGGAAAACCCTAAAGAGAGCACAGCAAAGTAGCAGAGTTTAGCATAAAGCAGGGGTTACTTCAGCAGGATTTTTAGCAGCATTTCCTTTGCCCAGTTATTTTGAGCCACTCTAAGGCGATTAGAGCGGCTCGTTACCGACACTGAGGAGCTGAGAAGGCGAGTTGTGTTCCCTTTTGAGAAAACTGTCACTGTCCCTGCATGAGCTCAGATGGAATTGAATAAAAGCCTGTTTTGTGCTCCAGTGTCGAGTGAGCCCTCTTTCTGCTTTCAGTGGCTGAGGGTTAATACAGTCAGCTGGGGGATCTAAAGTCTGTTTGCTCCATCTTGCAGCCGTCTGCTCTGTGAGCTCTACTTCAACAGAAGATACTGTGTATATACATTAAAGACTATTTCTCCTGTCCTCTAAGCATTTCAGTGCTGCCCGCCAAAGAAGCCTTTACCTAATTTAGTGACTGTTTTCTCCCTGAACCACTTGCCAGTCAAGGACCTGATTAAGTAATATTGTAGGGCTTACAATATCTTTCCACTACCATTATTAGAAAGAAGTAGGAAAATGTAATTGCCTGGACAGGATTTGTGATGGGCACATTTATTAGCATAGATTATTTTGTATCTGTACTGGATACATAAAATTGTCTTTATATAAAAATAGAATTCTAAAAATGTTGTTAAGTCCCTGAAAGTTATGTTTTAGTTTTATCTAAGATGAGACAAAAAATCTGACAGTATAGCTGTGTAACTGTTATGGACACAGAGGGAGAAAATTACTGTCTGTGGGAAGCAATAAACCCTCTAAACTCATCTCTGTCTGGCAGCATATCTGAAATATGAGAAAGAGGTTCTTGGAATAATTCAAAGATACTTTTGTTGAAAGTTTAATTTTCAAGTTTTAATAACAGCCTTTTAGGTCAGAAGGCTGATTTTGTGATCTCTGCACCACACACAAACCTGGTTTGTGTACCAGGAAAAGCAAGATACTTGGCCACAGGTTCAGTTTCCAAGAAGATAATTACCATAAGTATTCTTAGAAATAGTATAGACATTTAGGAAAAGGAATAATGAAATCTGAAAAGAAATTCAGGGTGGAACAGCCCGGTTCTTAGTCATAACCTCAGCCATTTGAAGCAGACGCATATTTTATGTCATTCAGCACAGTCACTGCTGTTCCTTATATATCTCCCACACTTCATGTTTCACAGTATGTTCCTACTGCACAATCTTCAGGCACAGAGAGAGCAAAACTAATAATTTTTGGATAGGTGTGGTTTCTTAATTAAGCGTTGCATTTTAAATAATCAAATATATTTAAATTTAGTCCTGGAAATATTCAGTGTTACTATTAGGGCTCAAAATCTAGGTCAGCCTCTCAGAAGATTCTGGGATGAGGGCATGTCAGCATGGGCAAAAGCATTAGCCATTCAAGCTGCATGTGAATATGCAGAGCTTCATATGAATTTTTATTACATTAAAGAAAAGGGTTAAGTAAAAAGCCAGAAGGGTTTGGTGGAGAAAAAAAAATCTGTATTTGTAAGTAACAGGATTTAGCAATTTAGCCCATGTGTTAATGGCAAAATAAGCCCTTAAAAGTATTCTTTTCTACAATACTTCATTTATGGCTACTGGTTAATAAGGCTACTCTGATTTCAATAGTTGCCTTAATTTAAAATGCTACCTTGATTTTCACAGGGATGGCTCTTATTCCATGAATAAATTATTACTTTGTCACTGTTTTTGTCAGCACTATTAACTATGGAATATATTCTGGCTGGTCATTTTAAGTGTCTTTCTTATCAGTATTGTGCCTGGCATTCATTATCCTCTTATCTCTCCTCCATTTCTCTCAGTAGAGAGGTAATGGATTGATTACTTTCACTGCTATATTGGTCAGGATGTACAACAAATTCTCTTCAGCTCTACAGCTCATTCATCATGGATATCCTTTAATCCCCCATCCCTGAGTTTAAACGTTTCATTCTCTTCATATATATTGGATATTATTAGCAAAGACTAGAATCCAAGCAGTGCATCTTTTATAACTCCTTTACAGTAAAACATAGTTACTGAAAATGTCTTTGTGAGGGGCTGTCTGTTATACTGCTCAGGGGGTGTTCCAGTGCCACAGAACCACTAATTCAGCAGCATTTGCATTTTCTGAAATACTGAATTCTATGTTGCAACTGGAGAATTACTGAAAAGAAAAACCACGAGAAGGGTTCTTTGTGGTGTGGAGCTCCCCAATGTGCTGCATATTCATATGGTTAATAACAGAATCTCTGCTAAATGGGTGCATATTTTTAGTTTTTAAATGGTATTTGAAAATAAAGACCATTTTCTTGTAAAAAAGTATGTCCTGTACATTGTACATTCATAGTATATGGAAAACTGAGAACAGCTGAGTGGGCATCTCAGGGTTTCCTCACTATACCAAGGGGAGAACAGAGAATAGCATACTTTCCTTGGATTTTCTAAGAAACTTGTCCTTTCTATCTAAACTGTCAATGCCGAAGAGTCCAGAAGGCATCAACATTTTACTTGGAAGGACCAAGACAGTAGAATAACGATAGGACAAACTGAAACCGAAAGTATATGTAAAGACTCTTCTAGAGATAAGAACATAAGTTGTTTCTTCCTGCGGTATATGAAGGACACACAAAGTCTCTGTACTGCAAGGGAGGTTCTGCAGAACCATGTGTAGCCATGTGTAAGAGGTAGCTCTGTATCACTACTGCTCATCCTCTGGGATGTACATTTGCTTTTCTTGTCACTGGCACTGTTCCTGATCCTGATGCTTATCAGTTTGGTCTGATCCAGGTACTGGTATGAGGTTGTATCAGCACCTCCTGTGCCAGAAGGGCTTAACCCACGCTTTTTGAAGGCGTTGGTGTCATCCTGGGGACAGAGTAATCTTCACTCCGTAACAAACAGAGGAAAGAAATATTCTCAATCTTCCCAAAAGATATTAGTCAAATGTGGAAAGGCACCAGTCACTACAGATTGTCTAACTCTGAGAAGCAAACCTCAAAATCGCTGGTAGTCCTGAGACTCAGTCTCTGTCACAGTCAAGCCCTTCCTGAGTCTCTTGCTAATGAAAGCTTCTTGCAGTACAGTGAGTTTCATAAACAGCCTCTTCAATGCTCTTCCGTCATATCCATCCACTAGTCTCACTCTCCTCTTCAATAAATATTAAAATCTTCTCAGAATTACCCCAGATGGGTTAAGACTGATAGAAACCAGGGAAGAAGTTAAAAATTGATAGCCATATGGTGACCTGGAAGAGCAGCAAGGCCCTTCAAGGAAGGTGGTGGTGTTCATGCATTTGTTTTTAAACAGAAGAGACATGATATCAATAAATTAAAATGAAGACTCATCTGAAATGCTGACAGTATTCAAGTTACAACAGCCACGATGCCTCTGGATGGGGAAGAAGCAGGGAGGAAGGAGATCTAGGCTATGATTCTAAGGACCTGTATTTGAGCATGTATCTTACAATGTTGTAACCAACTGCAGAGAATAGACCAAGCACAACTGATCCAATGTTCAAAGATGCAAAGAGATGGAAATTTATCTTTTTTACTTAAAGCATAAATAGTAAAGCACTGAAATATTTCCAGGAGTGTGTCTGCCCAAAATAAACCATAGAACCACTGCATATTTTCCCTTGAGAAAAGGGAAAGAGTACTTGCTTCTCATGGCAACACGCTTCCTAATACAAGGTTTTACAAGAAAAATATATCATGTTAAGATACTTTTGAGCTGTTCTGACTCCTCAATTAGAATAAAAACCCCTCCTTATCATTATACCTATATTCAATCTCTGGGGAGACAGTCCAGAAGGAAGATTGTATTGCTTCAGCTAGGTACTGATATCTCTGTAAGCAGCCCCTTACCTCTTTGACATCTCCTCTTAGATGTCTTGTCAGAATCTCTGCCTCTGACATCTCTTTTCGATATCTTTTGTAGTTGCTTTAAATGGAACATGGCCAAAAATTAAGTTCTCATCCTTCCCTATGTCCCTTTTATTGTTATCAACAGTGCTACTATCATCTACATCTCTCAGCAGTGAGCATGTTCATAGTTACACTTCTGAATGTTTAACTTGCCAGAATTTGTCTGGTCAGATCAACAAGGTTTTTGTCACTGCTCTAGAAGTAATTAGGAAGGACAGATTTCTCAGCAAGAGAGAGGCACACAAGCAAATCTAGACCCATGTTAGCATCCGTGAAGGTTACTGCTTAAAGGGATAAGATTTTTAGCAGGGCATTAGAGCCCAACAGAGGGGAAAAAGTATTTCTTTCTGTGCTGTTTTAATTTGTACTGAAACTATTAATAGCCCAGGCTTTTCTCATTTACTGTATTTTTCCCAGTGTGTTGTCCCTTTCTGCTTCTGCTCCCACCAGATTGAAAGAAAGAGTTATTTGTTGTCTTAGAAATGTCATTTGTCCTGTATCACAGTATTTGATTTCCTGGCACCTTTTGCTCAGCTCCGTGGTTCACAGTGGGAATAATGTTGTGTGTCAGTGACCCCATCATATTATAGTACAACACTGAAATTCTTTCAGGTATGCAGGAGAGGGAGAACTGCTAAGAGTTCAATGTTACACTCTCTCACAAAGAGCACTCTCTATTTCAGCCCATCATTTATTTAACATTTGACAGCCTCCAGAAGGAAGGGAGGGTTATCCATGTGCTTAAATGCATCTTGGAAGGGTGAGGTTCAGCATCTTTACTGAGGCAGACCCACCTCATTTGACTAATTTCTCCTAGCATTTTAATAATTTCAAAAACAGCCCTTACAGAAGTCCTACTTTCAGCCTGTCCTGTCTTTAAATGCAGGCTCCAGTATTCGGCCAGAAATTGGTCATTCATTGTTTTTAGAGAAGGTTTCTCCCTGACTTTGTTCCTCTGGCCCTGGGACAGGGCCACATCATACTGTTTTGGTTTGGGCAGGGACTTGGGACTGAGAGCAGAAGGGTTGGTGTCAGGGAGCTGCAGCCTCAAAAGCGAAATTCCCAGTGAGATTCTGGGTGCACCATTCTCAGGCAGTGCCGATGCACACACTTTTCTATGTTACACTAGAGCTTGTGTCCACCTGAGTCCTTAGGCAACTTGAATCTTCTCCTTGGCAATGACATTTCTGCTTGTCCTGGCTGAACTCAGGTATCTTGTTTCTTTTATCTGTACCAAGATCACTTGAAGCTCAGCTGCCATTCTCTGTTTCATATCTGGAGGGCACCCACCAATGTGATATTTTCAGCTGACTAGTGCAAAATAAGGTTCTTTTCTGGTTTTCAAGTGTCAGGAGCTTCTAAATTACCATCTCTTCTAACCTTCTACCTTTGCCATGGATTATCTCTGTGACTTTATTTTAATTATTGCATCAAAAACATATTCAAATAGCTATGTCAAGTTTGTCATCAGGACCATATAGGGCTGTTCTTAATATACTATGATCATTATTGAGAGACTAAATATTTTTCTTCTATATAGCTCCTGTGCACTGACTTGAGAATTTTAATAATTTCACATGTTTCCGCTTTTGAGTTCTTGTGAGTTATATGAAATTAATTATTAAAACCAAATATGAATATAGAGTAATTTCAGATGTTTAATAGCTAATAAAGTAATAGCCCAATTTCATTGAAGATACACAAATTTCAAGAAACTAGCTTACAATATGAGATATCACTTTGTCATCATTTATATTAAAATATGGTACTTAATTTCTGTTTGTTTCAATTTTGGTAGAAATGCTAATTCGAATAAATTCGAGCTGAGAAAACAGTTTTGAAAACTAGCAGTTAAAAAGAGATCCGGAACCATCACTGAATGGGAAAATTAATGCCATCCTTCTTAAAGCAGGTCGAAAATGAAAGCCTGAATGAGTATTAGCACTATTCTTTAAAAACATGCAATACAATATTCATTAAGTTTTGATCAAATGTTTTACAAATGGAGGATGATTCAGATCTTTTTTATAAACTGATTTTATTGTAGGAGCATTTTACTATTAGATGATTTGTCTTGCTAGGAAAATACTCTCCTCTTATTACCTTCAGATCAGACTGAGACTTAACTGAGGAGATTTTGAGATGTTGGTTTTTGGTTTCCTAGAGCTATCCAGGATAACTCTCTTTCTGGTTTCACAGGAACAAATGCTATATTGAGTGTTTGCCATGGGAAGTTTGAGAAGGCTATTATCAAACTCTGAAAAAAGAGATCCTGAACTTTTGCTTTATAATAACTTTTTAATACAGTATCAGAAAGATGCAAAAGATCTGCCTGGAGACTGACATTTAGCTATTGTGCTCTTTTAAATTAAATGACAGCTCACAGAGGCATTCCAGGGCTAGGTGTAGAATCCTGTTATTTAAACATTGTCAAAGCTTGGGTTTAATTAATTCTAATTCAGTGTAGTTTCCCCATCCTTGCATACTCTTTCTGTCTTTCTTTCAGTTCCTCTCTGTCTTTTCTTTCTGCTGGCCTTGAAAGGCTTCAGGCACCTGTCAGGCTTACAGTGGGATTTCAAATGCCTACATCCTGGTTGCTGGGTGGAAGGGAAAATTATGTCCTGGCAAAGCAGCAGTGAAGCATTTCACTGTCAGCTGGGAGATTAGGGTTGCAGGGTAAAGCTGGAGTGCTAAGTCCTGGGCTGGCTGGGTCTCTTAGTGTTCCAAATGATGTATGGTGGTTTCTGAGGCAAACAGAGACACCTTGCTTTGCTGATCAAAAGCATGGAGAGGACGCATTTGGACTTCCAGAGCCAGAGTGAATAGGTAATTTGTCAACTTCACTATCAAATGAGGTGGCAGAAGCTGCCCTGTGCCTGTCCTGGAAATCACAAAATTATAGAATGGTTTGGGTTGGAAGGGACATTAAAAATTGTATCCTTCCAACCCTCTGCCATGGGCAGAGAACCTTCTGCAAGACCGGATTGCTCAGAGCCGCATCCATCCTAGCCTTGAACACTACCAGGGATGGTGTATCAACAACCTCCCTGAGCAACCTGTGCCAGTAGATAACTTTACCAACCTCACCAAACTTCACAGTAAATAATTTCGGCCTAATATCAAATCTAAATCTACCTCCTTTCATCTTAAAGTAATTCTACTTGTCCTAAATGTTGCAGGAAGGGCTGTGGTGCCAGCACGGTCTGCCGCTCTGGGATAGCAGCACATTGAGGATCACAGCCCAACTGTAACAGGGATGAGTAGTAGCTCCTAAGAAAATCAGCCAGTAGCATGTGTCATGGGAAAGGAAAGCATCAAGGAGTGGGGTGGCACAAACATGTAAGGAGACCAAAGTCTAAAGTTGCCTTTCGTTTGGTGCTCATTCAGATAACTATTTTTAGCAGAAGTAGCTCAGGTTAAAGACAACCATTCCTGAATGCTTTTAAAGAAATAAATGGCTTTCTATGCATACCTAGTTCTTACCTCTCCTTGAAATGCTACTGCAGTTCCTCAGTCTCTATGGATATATGAATTATTAGTCTATTTCTCCAGTGTGATCTTGGGTGACAAATATTCCTGCACCCTGAATGGCAATTTTGTAATGAAAGTTACATTAGAATAGGCCAGGAACCAAACAGTAACCATTAAGGTTTGCTTTTATGTAACCACTATTCAAAAGCAGTCATCAAGCCTTTGGGTGACAAGCTTTCCATGTCAGTTATGCCCAGTTCAACAGCTTGGTGGTCTAAAATGAACCATAAATGTCCTCCTCTTTTTATCTGAATGCCATTTCCCTTTTTACATTCATTTCACATTCTTTTTCTTTCAGAGATTTCAGAGTGTTTATGGCTTCAGAAGCCTCTTCAGTTTCTCACAGTGACTTCCCAAATAGTGATAAGTCACCTACTGATTTTCCCCAGACCAGGAGACCTCTTTTTGTCCTAATCAGCTCCTGGCGTGTGCAAGCTGTCCTTCATGCCAGTAGCTCCTGTGCTGGGTGCTCCCTGGCGCTGGGAGCAATGAGGGCAGCCCTCAGCAATCTCTGCCTTTTGATAGATGAGCATCAACCCAACTGGATCAAAGGAATTGAAAAATGTAGACAGGTAATCAAAACTCATCAGCTCCCCTTCCTTTGTACTTAGTAGGGATAGATGGACAATCCTGAGGGAAACCCAGATGTGCTGAAACAGATGTCCAAGGAAGCAAGAAGACTTCCCCAATGGAGCAGCCTGTTTCTGTCTGCAGAAGGAGCTTAGAGACCAAAATTAAGGCCAAATGACTTTTACAGAGCTGAATGTAGATTTGATAAATTCAGCCCAAAATATGTACCGTAAGTAAAAATATGCAAGTGTGTTTCTCACAATTTAATTTTAATAAGCAGTATTTTGAGGAGTGCTCTCCTGTCCTCTACCTAAGCAGCTGGTGAGGAGAGCAATCACATGCTCAGCTGTCTGCTGCAATGCTTACAGAGGTGGACTGAAACAACTGTCAAAGCTGACACATCAAAGATCTTTCTAGCTTTTCACAGCCTTTAGAAAAGGCAACCTACTCAGATATTTTCCTTATTTTTTTCTGGATTTTCCAAGAGTAACCTCCTTTAAAAGAAAAAGTATTTTGATAAAGATAATGCCATTATTTTTCCATCACTGGAGGACCACAGTGATTCTTCTTCTTAAAAACATTGATCCATGTGGGATATAATACCATTAATACTGTAAAATAAGACAAAGTTAACACTATATAATGCCAGTGAGTTTATAGTGAGTATGTGAAATTATAAACTTGAAAATGGGTGTATGAACAGCACATGAAATTGATAAAAGGGCAAAATGTGTGTTACTTTCCAGTCTAGTAGAAATGAATAGGCATGTACAGAACATTGTTCTCCACTTCTTGTTTTTAAGGCACAAAAAGCAATTTGACATGTAGTCTTGCTTTAATGCCATTTTGGTTCCTCCCATAGTTAACATCAATGCCTTCTGTGTGTGCGTGGACATATACATAATGTTTCTAGAAGAAACTTAGTTCATTTCTGGTTAAAAATGTTTTGTTGTGTTGCTACTATTCATGCAAACTAATTTTTTTTTTTAGATCCATGAAAAAAATGCATTTCAGGTTTGTTGGTGGAGTTTCCACCCAACCCATCATAGCCAATGCTTGGCGCCATGTGTGGTGCTTGGCTTTAGGTGCCAGGAGGGTGACTTAGTGCAACTGAGTTCAAGGAGACTGAAGGTAATGGGTCAAATTTTGCTATACTATGCCACAAGGCCTTTGTTGTTATAGGTTCTAGTGCAGGAATGCTGGAAGTCATTCCCAGAGGGATGAGCTGCAAGCTCCAGCTCAGCCCCGCCAGACCAGCCTGAGTTTGGCCCTGAGCTAGTGATGCCCACACACCAGCACACTGTGTTGGGCTATGGTTCTGTCATGCCCTGGCTCCCTTGGAAACCCAGTGTTGCTGCCCTACAGCCCCTTCCAAGGTCTGGAAGTGCCGCATGAGTAGATACAGGCACAAGCTCTGAGGCTGAGTACCTCGAGCATTGCCTCATTCGGAGTACGAACCGCTTCCATCTCGGAGGAGGTGAGGGGGCAGTTTGTTTTGTGAACTCAGTGCTTTGATTAATCTATTCAAATATTAACATGCCTGGTGAGGTAGACTAAAATATCCTCTGGATTTATAAATATTCATATACTAACATCTGCCACATCTGCATAGTTATAACTCTGTTTTCATGGGAGGAAAAACCTTCTCTTTGAGGAAGGTTCAAAGTAGCAGAGGGTTTCTCTTGTCATACCTGTCACTTAGCAAGTTGTGTAACTTTTAGAGATCTCTCACAGTTGCATTAGTTTGGAGTTTGCCTGGTCTTCAAGGATTTATCTCCGGAATAACTGCTATTAATGTTCCTGGATTATTTTTACTATATGTATGTGAGGTGGTATATGGTTTTTGCAATGTAAAACAGCATCTTTGATCATTTGAAGTATGATTTCTGCCAGTGGCACAGTCCTGAAACAACTATGCTTTGTAGAGTTAATAGAGTCAGATATTCCTTATAATGTTGACCTCTACCTTTGGTGCTTAAAAATGTGCCTTCCATTTTCTGTGGCTTGGCACAAGCCTTCAAAATTCTATGTCCTTTCTTTTTCTTTTTCTTTTTCTTTTTCTTTTTCTTTTTCTTTTTCTTTTTCTTTTTCTTTTTTTTCCCTTGCTTAACAGTTTTACTTTTTTTATGGTTATTCTGCTCCAAGATGTCTCTTTGCTAGGTGTACTCCTAGCTTTGTTCATCTGGATTTTTCCTCTAAGTCTTCTTGGCCTTTTTATTCCAAGAAAAAAAAACAAACCAAAAATACAAGCAGCAGCCTTATTTGTCAGTAGATTCAGAACAAATCTACTACAGCTGGCTTGCTAGTTATTAAAGAAAAATCACTTTTTTTAAAAGTTCATCATACTGGAAATCTTTTTTGCTTTCTAGATTTTAGGCACAGGGAAGGCATTGTTTTGATGCGCCACTAAAAATGTGTGTGCAAAGCAACTATCTTTTTGCTTTCAAAAAGAACTTGAAAAGATTATTCCTCAAGTAGGTTCGAAATCAGTCCTATATTGAATGTCTTTTTTTTCCTTCCAGAAGCTCTATTTAATACAGTACAGTTTTTTAAGAAGTTATATTAATTTCTCCCATTTATACAGTGAGTACTAAGGACCACCAAATAATGGTTTGGACTATTTCTTGGGTCCATCAATTACAGAGGAAGAAAAGCATAACTAGTGTTTGCACCAGTTCCAAACTTCCAGTTTTCTGAACCTTGACTTCTTTTACTTAAGCCAGTATTAAAGATTGGTGTGAAAATTATGTAAAATTTGTGTGATTAAGACAAGAATTGTATGGTCCCCTACAAAAGGGGATGTCTTGCTTTTATGTGAAGTTGTGATTGCAGACTATTCCCTGGAGAATAAGCAGAGATTTGAAGCTCTGTTGAATGGCTGTTTTACAGAGTAGGTTCTTGCCTTCCTGCTCTATCTTTTTAACCTTTGACATTACTTTGGTTAGTGAAAAGCAGTTTGATCCTATTATTTCAAGAGAAATCATTGCTTGTCTTTATGACAAATTACAGGTAGGTTAAATTTTCAAGAGCTGTTAAGTCACATGCTCAGAAGTTATTTAGGCATTTTGAAAAATTTAATCTACATTTTCTGTGGTTTTGTTGGGATTTTTTCATTTCTTAGAGTTCTTGAAGACAAGGACCCCGGAGCTGCTGCTTCACCTTCAGTTTTATTTTACATTTACAGCATTGTGAATCTTTAAAAATAAGTTGCAGCCTACCCAAATTACACTTCAGTTGAGCAATTTGGTGTCCTTAGGAATGCACTGAATTATCTTAATCACATTCTCAATGATATATTACTACCTTTAAAAATTATTGCTAGGAGAAAATCACAAGTGTATAAGAGCTGAAGAATAAAAGTGTAACAGTTAAAGAAAAAAAGGAAGACTAAACAAAAGCCAAGACATAAGTTGACTAGAAAATTAACATTAAAAATCAGGAAATAAAAAACAGTGTTTTTTGGTGGTATTGCAAGTGTGTGTCTCTATAACTGTAATTATTACACAGTACAGCCATGGGGACCAAAATCTGCTCTCAGCTGAATGGGTGTGTTAGTTTAGAACTGGGAAATAACTCAGTGTCACTTAAGAAGGCTGTGCCACACAGCTGAAGCAAGCTCTGATTATGGCTAAGTAGGTACTGCCTGATGAAGTATTGACAGTGTCTTCATTGAAATAAATTGTCCTTGAAACTATTTTTTCCTGTAAAATGCCATTTCAATCAGTTTTTCCCAAACCACACTAATTAGAAAAGTCATTTAACCATCATTAACAAGGTACATATTTCCAGAATTTGTCATGAGAAATTATGTTGTTTCAAAATGTATTTTATATTTGTTATCCAGTTTAATGAAATTTAAATAGCAAGTTGATACAATAGTTCATTAAGATGTAAAATGGTCAAATACACTATTTTCATTTTAGAATGTCATGCTTTTAATTATGTTGTTGCTATTAAATATAAAAACGTCCTGTTTTCTAGGTCAATGTTTCATATTTGTGTTATGATTAAAAACAGTTTGACATTTTGAATAAAAATATACTAATTCATTGTATTAATTAAAAATAATGACCTAGAAAAAAAACATTTCCAAACTAACCTAAAGACATCAGCGCTGTGAGACATGACAGTTGTGCCATATTGTCACTAGTAATGACATTTTCTATAGCAAAGTAAAAATGTACATGCAAAGGGAAAAAAAAAGAATTAAGAACTAATTTCATTTTTAAAACTGTCCATGAAATCTTCAGTCCACTGAAAGGGTCACAGGTATTTGGAAAGACAAAACCAGCTTTTGAAATATTGACATTTCATGTGAAACATAAAGGGCAGCTTTTGCACAGGTAGATGTTTGTTCTTCTTCAATACATGTTGGCCTTCTGCTGTTAAAGCGGGGAGGGAAAGTACAGGAGAGGTGGAATCACAAAGCCCTTGAAGTTCAGCTTCAGATTTTTAATGAGGTTGTTCCCAGGGTTGTTAATCTGTACACATAAACTGCTATTGCCACATACTTAAGTAAAAGTACCACCATTTTCATAATATGTGTGTATGTGTGTGTGTAAATTTATGGTTTGGAGACATGAGAAAAAATGAATTGAAATTATAATAATTACCTCCTCTGAAACCAGTTCAGACACACAGTACATGCTGATTAGAGACACCAGGTTTTATAGTGTCATAGGGCAAAATATCATTGAAGACAAAGTAAATGATGACTAACTGTTTTGTTCCTGAGAAATGCAAAATAAAAAATCAAAAGGCCACTGGCAATAAATGGTGGTTATTTCATTTCCAATCCTGTATGCTCCTTTTTGGAGCTTTCTTCATTTAAAGGTATTTAAGGCTGCCCTTTGTGAGGATCTCAGAGGAAGCCCTCCTCTAGCTTGTTTGTAGGTTCTGGCTTTGTGTGTCACAGATCAGTGAAGTAGCTTGTGGATGAACATCTATAAATTCCCATGACGAATCTTCTATCTAAATTAAATCCTGTTATTTTGTGTTTGCCTAAGGCTGTAACATACCCCCTCTCCAGAATCCTCATAGTTTCAACAATAGTTTTCAAAGACCCCTCCCCACCCTCCACATTTCTTACATTTCACTATCTTTAATGCCCACATTCAAAAGTGGAAACAGTTAATGCTTTCCTGGGTATGTGGCTTTTCAGATCATTGCAAGTGGCTTTATGGACCCCTGTAAACCTGCAAACTACTGTTGGGCAGCTCTTGTTCTAGATATTTCGGTCATTAGCAAGAAAAGCTGTAAGTACCTTAAATTAAAATAGATCTTTGATTTCCCACTAGGACATCCAGAGAAGAAATTCACTTCAATTCTTTTGTGAAACTTTACAACTTTTTCTTCCCAGCGCGGGCTGGAGCCCTGGTGAGGCTGTCATTTGAACTGGAGCTGTGTTGCAGCCTCTTTTGTTCTGCGCTCGCCTCAGATGCCGGCTCGCTGCCTGCTGGCGTGCCGGAGCGAGCGGGATGACTTGTGGTGACAGCTGTAAAGTTGCGGATGGGAGCAGGGAGAGGAAAAAAGCCCTTGTTCAGTTAGGAGGGGTTTTATATCTCTCTGTTGCCATAACTACACAGAAGGAGAAAAACATGCTTCTTTCATGCTTGTCTAGATTCTAAATTGCCTGTTGTCATCCTTTCATAGGTTCAGCACCTTTGCGGGTTGGTTGTAGTAGCATTTTCAGATTAGGAAATGATTGTGAAATTTGTATATTGTCTTCGCAGCTGAAATTTTGACTTAATCACCATGTTTTCTGAGGTGTTCCTTTGTTTTCGTTTTGTTTTTGAAATGTTTTAGCCAAGTCTTATCAACCATCTTCATTATGTGAAAGCCATTCAGCTCTCAAAATAGTCTTTATAAGCTTGCTTAATTCTTAGAGAGCCCATAAATTTTAATACTCATTAAATAAATCTGTGTCCCTTAATCTCAACAGACTTCTTGAAAGTGTCTCTTTTTTATTTTTTAATTCTGAGTTTGGTAAGGCAGCTACTTAAGCACATCCTGATAACTTAATTCTCTATGAATAGAAACAACATTTGCAGTTAAATGGTTTCTTACATTATCAGCTAGTTATGGCTCATATTCTCTTGCCATGCTGTACAAACCCTCTGCTCAGGCAACATGTATACTAGAAAGTGACTTTACTAGAATTTATACCAAAGTACTTAATGATAACAGAAATACCTTCCAAGAAGGTTTTACCCTATTGCAGGAAAACGTTAGGCAGAAATGAGGTGTTCATTTTACAAAATGTTTCCTAAACAGCTACAATACTGTTAGACTTTGAAAAATTTACAGTGCCTTAAAATGTAGGAAAAAAAACCCCAAACAATTATAAAGTCTTTCACATCTTCAGGACACATAGAATCTAGAGATTTGAAATTATTTTAAGTAGGATGATGTTCAGAGGAAATCTTGACACAAATTATGGCTTTTTTTAACGTAAAATACCATGTTCTTAAAGCTCAGGGGGCCCATGAGCTTATTTATTATTTTTTCCCAAATCTGTTGTCATTTATGATTCTTGGGTAAGTTAATAGCCCTGTATTTAACTACTACAATAACTTCTGGAGTCGTGAATAGTCGATTACAACCCCCACACCTGCTGAAGCTACACAGCAGGGAACCAGTTGCTGGAGATGTTGGATTGCAGAATACCCCAGGGAGGGCCTGGATTTGACAGAGAGCATATTTTTTGTTGTTGTTGTTTTTGGTTTGGGGGTATTTTTGTTGTTGGTTTTGGGGCTTTTTTAAATTATTTTGCAATATTTGATTACACTTATCTGTTCTGATAGTGTAATGAATCACTAAGACTTATTGTAGGGACACACCAAAAAAACAGTTCTCTATGATATGAGATGTCCACTGGACCAAGAATTACTGTCACATGCATTTAACCCAGTGCATAACACATGCCTGGTACGAAACCATCCACAGAGTATACAGGCTTAAATACTGAGATTTAAGACTTGGTTATTTATAGATGATGTATAATATCTTCTGAAAGGGTGAGCCCAAGTTTTGAATGCTTTTATTTGCTTTCATTAGGCATCCTGTACA
The DNA here is from genome assembly GCA_013399455.1 of Anthoscopus minutus. Classification (NCBI taxonomy): domain Eukaryota; kingdom Metazoa; phylum Chordata; class Aves; order Passeriformes; family Paridae; genus Anthoscopus; species Anthoscopus minutus. The sequence goes on along the minus strand of VWYI01032580.1, from coordinate 212,400 downwards.
GCAGTATTTGAATGTTAGAAAATATGTGCATTACCACTGTCTAGTGAAAATGTATTTCAGAGACTTATGTTGATTACACTTAGGTACATTTTATGAAAAGCCTAAGCCCTGCCCCTGTTAAAGCTGGGCAGCACTGCTTTGTTTACAGTGGGCAGGGGAGCAGCCTCAACCTTGCTAATTAATGTTGGTTAAGTGCTTTGAAGTTTTTGATTGTCAGGTGTTACTCCTTAGAATTGTATTTGGAGTTTGGGGTTTTTTTGCTCTAATAGATGCAATTTGCTCTGGATACATATCTGATTTGTTTTTGGAAATGTGTCCTTTTTATTTTGGAACAGAACTGTTTTATTTGCCGGCTGGTGGTGCAGGTGTGCCTGTGGCTGCTGTTAACACTCACCTGGTCCCAAAACTGGTCAGTGTTTTGTGGGTGCTGCCGTGTCAGGTGCCTGTTGGTGATCACACCATCAGTTTCACAGATGGGTGCTGCTTGTTCAAAGCCTTCAAAACTGGGAAGCGTTTAGTGGATGCCTTGCACTATGTGAAGAGATCAAAAAGGTCCAAAAGCTATCTCTTAGTGTTCTGTTACAAGCAATTAGGATAATACTGAATCCATACCAGACCATGTAGTAATAAATATTTTAGCCTTCCCTTAAGTGTGGATTGATACTCAGGTCTGCCTAGTGGTAAATAAAACAATCAGAACTAAATTTCCCTCTGAATCTGGGCTATTCTGCATTTCCAGTGCTCACAGATTTTTATTTTCCTTCCTCTTTCTGCCTGTCTCTCTCATTTTGTCTTCAGAGAAAATTATTGTCTGCCTGGAAATCAAGTTACAGTGCTAACTGACGTAGTGGCATGTTATATGTGGAGAGGGGACCAGACTGGCAGTTTGCTGGGATCTCCTGGGCTTTGTTTGCCTTGGCCAATATAGAACAGGCTGCAGCCAACTTTATATTTAATCAGGGGTGAATCCTGAAAAAAACCCAGCAGATCCTGATACAGGAAGCTACATCTTTATCTCAACATCTCAGTGGGTGTTTTTATGCTGGGTCCTTTGGTCTTGCTGCCTTTCCTGACATGGATCACAGTGTGCATTGGAAAATGAAAGAGATCAAATTGTCACCATATTCTTTTCTCCTTCTTTGCATCCATATATGTAATAAAAATGCAGTTCATTTTCAAACTCAGTCACATATGCTCACTGTGCATTTGTAACCTGTTTGATTATAAATTAGCAGACATAGATACCATAGAAAACTTTACCTCATAAATCAAAGCAGCAAAGGCATTCTAGCCCCCAGACTCCTTTTTTATTATTTTAATGCATAACTGCACTATCAAAATCTCTCTAAAGTTGCATCTAAAGCTTCTTTTTTTCCTTTTTCCCTAGAGATTAAAGGTGTAGTTTGTCTCTGAATATAATCAGAAAATACATTGAAATAGTTCTGCGGCATCATATAGGGAAATGTCAACTCTGTAATGTGTGAAGGCAGCCTTGAGGTACCTCCTAATGTCAGTTGCAATGTTGATAATAGCCTGAAAATTAGTTTCAAAACATGATATGCTCACTTCTTTGAGTTTTTTGTATATTTAGAAAGGTTCCATTTACACATAAAGTTGCAGTTGTCTTCCTCAAGTGAGTAATCACCACAGCTGACTTTGTTGACCCATTCTCATCATAAGGTGAGAAGAATTTGCCCATGTGAACAAGAAAAAATTATTTAGCACAACAGGGCATCTCATTGCCAACAATCCTTTGAGTAGAATTATCATATAAAGCCATAGACATGGTGTTCAGCAGGATTTAAAAATATTTTCCAACTCTCCAGCATCTGTTACTGTTTACTTTAGCAGCACAGGTGTCTAACAGTGTTAACCCAGTGAAGATCTAGACAGGTTGGTCTGCACTACGGAGTCCTACTGCCGTGGCTGTATCAGCTTGGAGTAAGACAGCTTCACACTTGCTTTTCACATTGCTATGCTGACAAAACCCAGCAGAAGATGACTCCCTTTGCCTTTGTTCAGGGGCTGGTGTAGCTGTGCCAGCAGTGATACCTCTCCATCAGCATATGCTCCATCTTCACCAGGCTTGTAGCTGGGTAACAGGCTCATCAGGGCACAGCCTTGCTGTGCTCATATTCAGCACTGAGCTTTTCTCAGTTCATTTTGTCTGACTTAAGGGCTTAGGAAAGCAAAATAGGAAGGAGATAGCCAGAACCAGTCAAGCATTTTCACATGCTTTGGGTGCAGGATGATGTCCTATGGAAACCTCATAATGAACAGAGTCTATGAGAGGAGGACTGGGCACCCAGTATCATGCTGACAGTATTTTGCACATCCATCCCAAGCCTTTAGCAGCCTTGACTCTTTGCAGTACAGTACAGAGTCAGAGTGCTTCACCTTTGCCTGCCTCCCCCATCTCTCCAATAAAGGAACCTTGCACAGGCAGTCCCAGCTTTCTTATGCCATCCCTTCTCCTTCTGCTTTTGGTAAAGAAGTTCAACTGAAATTGAGATCCAGTAAGAAAAAAACAAAAATATGGAAGTATTTATCTTCAACAAAGTATTTATCTGTAACCGATTAGTTATCACCTTCTGCAAAAAAAAGAAATTACTGTCTGGTCCCAGTTAATTATTTAATCTCCCTTGGTAATCCCTAGGGAGGGACAGTACATCCCACCTGTCCAAGCACACAGAACTATTTGGGTTGGGCCTGAGATGGGCTCTGTCTCTACTCGACTGCAGAGACAGTCCAGATAACTGGAGTTGATAAGTGAAGTATATCTTCAGGGTCCAGGAAGGAAACTGAGGATCACAGGTTCTTCCCCCATAGGGTGGTTGGGCACTAGGACAGGCTACCCAAGGTCACAGCAGCAAGCCTGACAGGTTCAGACAATGCTCTCAGGCACATGGTGTGATTCTTGGGGCTGTCCTGTGCAGGACTGGGAGTTGGACTCAGTGATCTTTGTGCATCCCTTCCAACTCAGGCTATTCTATGATCTTTAACATAACTCATCTGTTAGTTGTTCTCATCAGCCTTCACTCATTTCCCTTTCCCTTTTCCTTTCAAGCCAAAAGAGATTAAGGACCTATTTCTTACCCTCAGTCCCAAGTAAAAAGATGTTCTCCAGAGGTGTGTGCTTGTCTTCATATAACAGGGAATATGCTGCAGCTTATTTTTGTCAGCTGGTAGATAACTAACCCCTATCCTGAACATCATGGGAGACCTTAAGGGATGTATGATGTTCATCCTGGTCTGCCAGGTCAGGGTTTCTGGAGAAGTGGAGAATGGCATCAGCAGCTGCAGTGCCAAGTGTATCTGCTTAATGTCATCAGCCTGGCCTAGCAAGGCAGCTGGCCATTGAGTTGTTACCTCTCTGCAGCTGCTTCAAGCCACGTATCAGCTGCACGAGGGTACATTCAGCAAGTTTTTGGGTACTCTGCAGGCTTTGGGCTTCTCTGTGTGTCTGTGGATGTTGTGGTGATGAGAAGGAGAGACTTGCCAAAGTGGCAAAAAATCCTGAGTTCTTGTGTGGCTCACGTGGGAAGGGTTCACCATGGTAAACTTCTTCCTGTCACTCACAGCTCCTGTTTGACTTATAGATCTTCTGCTTCATGATCTAGTTTCTTTTATCTACCCATACTCTAGCACTATAAAAATAAGCAAGTGTGGGCAGTGATGGTGCTTAATGGTTAAAATTATTGTTTTGCATAACTTTCGGAATTAATCTCCATACTTATTAAGGGAAGAAGGTAATTGGATTTTCCTCCTGTTAACTTTTCTTGGCTTTCCCACATTTTCTGTCCCAATCATGAAAGCATGAGCCCATGTGAGCAAGCACTGGGTTCTTGCACATTCCTCACAAGAATAATTAGTGATGTTTCATCAATTACCCTTTGCAGTTAGTTTTCCCAACTAAATTATTTTAAAAGCTGTTTCTAAAAGTGATTCTTCCGTATTTTATGGCTCATTATATTTTAGCTCTTGCTGCCCCCTTTTAAAGCTTTATCTACTAAAATTTAAGTAGAAAATACTTTATTAAAAATGGAAAGAAACCTGAGAGTTTCCATTGTGCCATGGGAATCTGCATTAGAGAGAGTCTTTAAGTATCAAGTCTTCACTGTGCTTAAAATACAGAATAAATAAACTTTGGGAATAAGTTCCTTGTCCATTTTTATTTCTGATTATAAGTAATTTTTAAAAATATACACCATATAATTTCTTTTCCCTTTACTTGATCTACACTGTTACGCAGCTGTGCTTGGTCCTGTATTTGATCCAAAGCTTGTGGGCTCTTTAGTTTAATTTGTAATTTGTCCATTAATTAAGAGGGAGAAAATGTAGTGTGATGGCGGGAGCTGGGGACCAGGAATCAAAGCTTCTGGGTTCTTCCTGGCTCTGTTCCTGACCTGAGGAAAGTCACTTACACCTTCTGACCTATATTGTCTCTGAGACTCTCAATATAATTATATTAAATGCCCCCAAGCAATGATAATGGCAAGACAGAAAACGCTGCCTTTCACAAACTCCACAGAGATGTTCAGTTGCAGGTTTCAGGTCAAGTCCCCTTTAGGTTCAGCCACTGTGTAGCTCATGTAATTTTGGGGTGCCTCTTGTGCAATTCTTAATGAAGAACCAGTCTTTCACTGAGAATGATCTATCATCACTAGCGAAGAAAAGGGCTTGGTTTCAAAGAAAGGACTGGCTTGGTTTTGAAATCTCATTCCAATTTGTATGTGCACCTGTGTCAAGAAGGGAAAATCCCTTGTGCTAGAGTAAAGCAGTAGCTGTGATTCACTGAGGAAGAGAAACTTCAGTGCTCTGAAGGTGCTGAAGCCTTGCACCTTAACTGTCCTTGGGCTTCATTTTAACCTGGATCTCTTAATAAGGCAAATAGTCAAATGAGGAGTTAAAACCTGAACAAAGAAAATAAAGTCCATTGGAACAAAGAAATGAGAGGAATAAATAACCAGTAGGAAATTCCCAGCATATCCCTTTATGAAGGTTTCAGGAAATTCCATTTGTTTGAGGAAATGCTGAAAATTAGGAGGAGGCCAGAAGAGGGACTAGCAGGAGCCAGCTGAGGTCATTTTTCACTGCCAGAACTGCACTGTGTTGTCTCTTCTTTTACAACTCATCGGCAAGCATTATTACCTGGTGAAAAAATTTGTTTTGCAACTCATCCTGAGTCCTCATAAATCATTAATGCCTGGCTAAGCACAGTGTGAGCATTACAAATACTCTGAGAATGAGGGCCCATTCTGATATAACCTTGTGTCCAATACTAATGCCTGCTAGTTATTTAGTAATACAAAGGAGCCTGAGTGAGGAAGATCGATGAATCAATGCAGTCTCTTGACTTTCTTCTCCTCCTGCCTCTCCTCTTTCTAGTTCAGATACTGAGATGCAAAAATTTAGGACAGTTCACAGTCATCCCTCTGTGGACAGTACTATAACAATTTAGGGGAACAAGGAAAGAATCACAGCCTCCAAGTGTCTGTAGGAAAAAGAGAAGCTTCAGTTTCTGATTAGTACTTGTTCTGATTTCTGGGTTTTTATGAGCCAAATTGCATCACTGCTCCAGACTAGTTCTGGTTTGCATCCTTTAATGAATGCATGCAGCATAAAGCACATTCAAGTGTATAAAGAGCATATACTCTGTGCCCAGGATAGAGTATAATTAAAGGGTGCTCAACAAGTCCAGAAAATGAGCCCATTACCTGTGGGAGCTGTTTGGGAACTTAGATGCTCAAACCACCTCTAACAGTACTGGAGGCAGCACAGACAACACAGCATCAATAGGTGCAGTGGCTGAGCTTTTGTCTTTTTTTTCAGTTAACTGTCTGTACTGTCCTGCTTACCCTGAGCTCACTTCTAAAACCTCCAGCCCATTCAAGAGTACCACTAAACTCCTCTCCGAACCTCTCCTCTCCGAACCTCTCCGAACCTCTCCTCCACAGGACACATCTGTGCAGTTGCTATTCATACAGTTGTGCCCTTTGAACAGCATAATAATTGATCATGAGCTTTAAAAGAGGGAGATGGAATGAGGTGAGGTGGAGATTGACCCTTTGTGTAAGCATAATCTTTGACTTGTATGACTTAGTCATGGATGGAGCCCTTGTCCTGAAAGGCCTCTGCAAGGAAGGTTGTAAAGTCAGGGATACAAGAGAAATGGAACTTGAATAGGAACTTAGGAAAAGTGCTAATGGGGGTCAAGGAAGTGGTTGGGTAAATTTGAAAAGGGGAGAGAGTATGAGAAAGTTTAGAAGGAAAAGTAACAGTCTTTAGACATGAAATGATAGAAAATTGGTGTGAGGAAAATGTCGTTGCTGTAAATGAAAGTGGGAAAATGGACCATGACAGAGAAGGGAAAAAAAATTGTTCATATGTGAAAAGGGACAGAAAAATGCTTCCTCCATAAGTATATGCAACTGATAAAGGCCCTGCTGCTGTTCCTGTGAAACTAGAGACCTCAGTCACTTTGGCCCTCAATCAAGTATAACACCCCTTGTGCCCAGACCATCCTTGGTCTTTAGCTGAGGCCTAAAGTGTTCATCGTGCAGGGAGGCACACCTCCAGCAAAAGCCTGAGCAAAAGCTCCCCTGCACAGGAGTGAACATTCAGATCCCATTTTAGGTTTTGCTCAAAATATATCATTGTGCTTTACCTCAACTGAATTTGTTAAAAATAGTCCCTGCTATAGCACCCACAGGACAGAGTGGTTTATTTTCCCCTATTATAGATCTGACAAAAGCCTGCTGTTATTTCTGTGCCCTCTCTAATGATCCGCTTGCTCTCTGGAGAGCACTGACCCATTTCAGCATAGAATAATTAGCCTTTCAGACACTACTGTGTTTCCATTAAATAGACATAAATGTGCAAGGTGACATTTATTTACTTAGGCCTGAAAAATATGCACCACAGATGTTGGGGCTTGGGAGAGCTTCAGTTTCTTTTCATGAAACAGCTGTATATTTGCATGCTTTTGTGTCATTACATACTAGTGCTTGGCTGAAATGAATCCTGTTGAGTTTCCTTGGGGAGCAGGAGAGCACAGGGATTATTTGGGTCTGGGTTTCACCGTGAGACCCATAGGCAGTGCTTTGGCAACTCTTTCTCAAGCCTGTTAGTAGCTTTGAGCACAGTCAGAGTTACACACCCTTGAGGTCCTTTTTGCTTCATATAAGGACTCCATGTAAGGAACTGTTGTTGATTTACAGATCTTTCTGGAGAGGAATGTGTTCAGGGTGTTACACTGAGGAAATGAGAACCTTGACCTATTGCAAACATAAAATAAACCTAAAGTCCTTTACTATTTAAAATCAGCTCTTCTGTCATCTTGATCACTGGCTTCTGAACCACCAGGCTATTGCCCAGGTGAAAAGTATATTATTCATCTTGATAGCCACTTTGGTCTGCAAAGTTGGAGGGAAGTCTTAGCCTTAAAAGTCTAGGCAGCATATAAAACATCTAGGTTGCTTAGTAGTTCACATCGCCACATGGAGACATGGCATGCTATCATTTCATTCTGTTAGCACCAATAGGCTCTATAAAAGGAGACATCATGCAAGGTAGGTGCTTTATTGCAGGATGGAAACACTTTCATAGGTTATTTTAATCATTATGATTCTTTCATGATGTGTGAAAGTTGATTGTTGCTGTAAATGAAGCCATTGAAGGCTAAAAAATAAAAATGCTGTGATGGTAAAAATCCTTGAAGTGCAAAAAATAGGAATTGCTATAAAAGGCAGTAATTTATTCTCTGCATGAGATTTTCTTTTATCATAAGGATGCTTTTAAGGTAATTCTGAAACATAGACAATTGTAGTCTATATAGTGGAGGTATATTGCAAGGTGCACTGATAATTTAGCTAATTTTTTCTGCACTGTAATTTAAAAATTATTTAGAACTGCTATTTTTTATGTTAACTGAGAGGCTTAACACATTTTTACTATGTTAAGGATAAGTTATTTTTGCAGGTCTTGTGGTTTTATTATTTTGACCCATAACCAGTTCATATTGCATCATAATACCATTTTTACTAATATTATTCTAGTATGTTTAAAACTTATTTCCATTTGGATAGAAATTCATTAGCTCTTGATTTTGATTATAACAAATTATTTTAACATTTCTGTGATAATGCATTCTCTGTGTTTCTGATTTGCTAATGCTGAAATATTTTATTTTCATTTTTAACCTTTCCAAATTTAGGAGTTGTTTTTGCTTTTTTTTTCTGTGTATGTATATTTCAGTTGTTTAGACCTACTGGTTCCTGCTTTTTCCTTTTTCTTTTTTGTTTTTAAATATGTTATGTTCGTAACTTCTGACTGTCTGTGTTGAGCCAATCTTACCAATAAAAATATCAATTATTTCCTGTTTCTCTACTTCTTTACAAAAAAAATGAAAAGTAAAAAGTAAAAATAAAAAAACTCTTAATGGGAACCCTGGCACTGTCTGTCTTCTCTGTTCTGCAGAAATGTTGAAGGAGTTGAACCAGCAACGCAGAGCGAAAGAGTTTACAGACCTGAAAATTATTGTTGAAGGCAAAGAGTTTGAAGTCCACCAAAATGTTCTAGCTTCCTGCAGCTTGTATTTCAAGGACCTGATTAAAAGGTTTGCCTTCCTTCCAGCTGTGATCTGCTCTGTTCTTTTGTAGGGCGCATTTGTGTCGCTTTTTTTTCCTCCCCTCTCTTGCAGGTTTATGAAGATTGAATCTCCTGTCACAGAGCCAGTAGCCATTCTTTCCACCTCCTCTGAATGTATTTCCAAACTGAGACTCAGATCCATTTGTTACACATCTGACTCGTACAGTGTAATTATTTCTGATGAGTAGAGGCTGGTTTTGGCCGAAGAAAGTGTTCCACCACTGAGAGATCTAAGATTTAAACTCCACTGCTAATGGTGATTCAGTCCACTAAAAACTACTGCTGTCGATATTTGCAAGGGACTCTGTCACACACAGCAAAAGTCTGTGCTTCAGGCTGCAAAAAGCCATCAGCGTTCAGGTGAACAGTGCAGAGACATTCTGCAAATAAAGCATTTGGAGTACTGTAATCCCTGTACCCTGAAATCTTTGTTACATGCTTTTGTGTGGCTTTTATGGGCAAAGGGATTGATATTTTTATTATTTGGGTACCTTTAAAAGAAGAAAAGACAACTGATTAATTTCTCTAGAAAAAATTAGAAATAAGATGATTTTCTGGTCAAAATATAGCTCAGTCTGCATGTTGGACTAACAGTAGCTTTTCCATGCAAACACTTCAGCTTAGGGTAGGTACGGTATGTACATTTTCTAAGCATCATGTCTCCACCTTTGCATTTCCCCCCCTCTGTTTCTAGCTGATTGATTCTAAACAGTGCATGATAATCTTTTTTTTCCATTACATTGATTTTTCAATTTGTATGCTTCATATACTTGCATAAGAATAAATTGGTACTCTCATATTATTAGTAAGTTAGAGTAGCAAGTAGGGAGAATAAAAAAACACTAGGATAACTTGCATTTTTCTCTCAATCATCAGCAAATTAATGCAGCTGCTGATTTTGCTTTGCAGTATTTTCCTGAGCAGACTGAGCCTGGACTGTGCTAAAAAATGGGATTAAAGAACATTTTGCTTGCTTCAAATCCTGTATTTAAATTTTGCCAACTAACACAATAGTGACTGTATTTTATTTCAGGATGGCATATTGGCTGGTATCTCCTTTCAGTGTATTGTGTCCTTTTGCACAAAGCTGCTTCTGTAATTATGGATATATATTACATTTCTATGATATAACTGTACTGATTGCCTTATCAATTATTCATAAAAAAATATGTTGGCCTAGGAAGCATGTATTTTCCCCTCTGTAAATCTAATGATTTCTAGCAGTGTAGCTATGCCAGATCTCTCCTGTCCTTTCTCTTCTGTCTGCTCATTATGATTTAATTGTTAAGGCTACAGTATATGCTTTTCAGGGTGATAAAGAGTAGAGTCTTCAGGAAAAGAAAAATCGTAGAAGCAACTTAAAGAAATCAAATCACTGTCTGTCCAAAGACTGTCATTTGGATTTTATTGTGAAGATATCTGCTTGTGTGCAGAAGTCACCAGGCAGCATTTATTTCTAGAAGCACACTGATTAATCTTGCCGCTTTATGATTTAGTTTTTAAATGGAGATGTATGTGAGATTGAGCACTGCTCTGTTATGAATTTAGTTAAAACAATATAAAAAAATTAAAATCCTATTTTTTGTGAAAGCAAAAGCCTAGATTTCAGCACATACCGTCTTTCAGCTACCCACATAAGGCTTTCATGCATTACAAGAAAAAAATAATGGAAGGTTTAGTCTGTTTGCTAAATTCATCACTTTCTGCCTTCTTTCACATCATCAGGAGCAGTAAATATTCCTGAGGTCGATTTGTGTCCACCATCAGGTCTCTCCATCCCAGCTGCCTTCCATATATAACCTCAGTTGCACACATGTAACCTTGATAGAGGCTAATGGAGTTGCACAGGTGTATCCAAGGCAAAAATACCTTTATTACTGATGATGATGCTTGAATAAGAAAAAATTCAGCTTGATGTCAAGTTGAGTTTGCAAAACTGTCAGGTGAGAAAAATAAATATTCACCTGTAAACTGAGCAAATGTGTCTTTGTGAGACAATAAACACAAGGCTATGGAGTGGAATTCCTAAAGACTCCTTTTTGTAGGATATTTGCAGTGTGAAGCCTTTTCCTTTCTGAAACCCCATGGAAGTCAAGGGCTCAGATTGCAAGAGGCATTCAATTTTTTGTGGGATCATGCCCTTAATAATACAGAATCATTAGAGTTCGTAGAGTTAGAATGTTTACAGATACAATACATCTAGAATCCTCTATGATATTTGTTAGCAGCTCCTTTGAAACCTCACTTAAAGCTTTATGTGATTTATATTGCACTCCTTGTGTTATTACAGAAATCAAAACAAGAAATGGCATTTTTTCTTAAAGAATCAAAGAGATCTCTTTATATTAAATATAATAGAAAAGCCATTTCAATCAGTGCAAGCCAGGGTTAAATCCTAGTGTCATTCCAACCAAAGACACCAATGTGTCACCAGAAACATCAATGAGAATTATGATCTGTTCATGAAGGTGCTATGTACATCTATAGAAACATGCAGAAATAGAATCTGTCATAATATTTACTTTGGCTTATTATTTGCCACAGGCTTGTTATTATTAACCTCATATTCTGCCATTGATTCCACTGTGTGTTCAAGTTGGTATCTGATGGTAGAATAGCAAGTAGTGTCTCAAAAGAATAAAAGAGAAATGTTCAAAATCAAATAAGATCAATTATTTCCTTCTCAAAATAAAACCATAATACCGATAAAAAACATAATAGAACTAGAATTATTACTCATCTTGAGGAAGGCTATTTGATGAGAATTAGTCATACCAGGGAAGAAAATACGTTGTTTTCATTGCACTGATAAAAAGATGATAACCAGGTTTGATTGTCCAAAACAATTCTAAAGTTATTTACAAAACAAATTTGATAATGAGAGTGCATTTTGAAACCCCTTTAGTTTCTCAGAAAATGGCTAATCCTGTGCTGAGCATTTTACTCCTCATCCAGAAAGTTCTCCATTCCATGTAATTTATCTTTCAAATATATGAGCCCTTTTGAGCTTGGTTTAGTCCAGTCCTGAGCCTGAGCTCAGCACCATACCAGGTACCTTTTTTGGAAACAGGTCATCCCCATCAGAAGCTGCACAGCACTCAATCCTAAGCTAGGTCGTGCTGTTCATCTCCCTCCCAACAGCCACCAACTGTGGAAAACTCAGCCCTCTTCAGTGTGGAATCATCTGAAAAGGATCAGGTGTATTAGGAACAGCAGGTGTGAAATATTCCTGATACCAGATCCACATCACTGTGCCAACAAAGGGAGAAAGGTGAGATTCAGGGAAAGGTGAGGATCTATACAGGACTACTGCAGTATAGGGCCTCAGGTTCTCATGGATGATAAACAGCATCTGGACTGGGGCACTGTCCCCTAAAGGCCATCTTACGTATTTTGAGTGCCCTGCCAACCACACTGACTCCATCCTCCTTAACTCTGCTACTCATGGAATCAGCCATCTCAAAACAAGGGCTTAATTTATGATACAGACAATGAGGAGAAGAACCTTGAAGGCTTCCTGAAGGATCTTTTTCTCCTAATTCAGATTCCTGTGTGCAGGCAGGGCCCCTGGACCAGTGAGAGGTGCTTATGTCTCATGTTAGCTAACCAACATTTAGGTCCAAGATTGGCATCTAAGGTATGTTGAGTCTAACCTCAGCTTCTTGACTGTTACTGCAGTCTGCAGAGAGGTAGACAGACCTGTCCAAGAGGCAAGTCATCTCCCCACAAAATAGGTGTCTAAGAGATCAGGTGAAGGAGGAGGCCATCCCCCTTTACTGTAAAAGAGAGAGTGATTTACATACACAGTGAACTTGTACTGGGTGTTCCATTGCTTCCCTCAGAGGTCCCCAGCCTAAGCTGGCTGTCTAGTCTTCCCTGCAGTTGGGAGGAAAGATGGGAATGTGTGTAGGATGATACATCCCATCTTACAATAAATAGCATGATTTGTCTTCTGGAAGTGCTTATTTTTCATGACCCGGAGAAGAAGACCAGTCACCCAGCCTGAATCACAGTTGACTAAAAGGACATGAATGGTTTCTTAAGGAAACTAGTGTTCTTCTTAATGGCACATATTTATGCTTATATGTGTACACAGGAAACAAAGAGACCCATCCAGATCCATCAAAAAACACATCTCCAAAATGTGCCTCTTGCAGAGCACAGACTTTTTTCTTTAAAACATTCTTGATTTGGGAGAGGAAAGAAATGAGCTCTGTTTTTGTATCTGCCCTAGAAGAAATGGTGGAAGGTGGGTGTGGGGGTGTGTGTGTTTGTTCCGGGAGAAAGGAACAAATGGAAAATCCCATGAAGAGCTGTCTTTTTTATTTCCAGCTGTATTTGGGATAGACAAATGCAGCTGCTGAATAAATGGAATTTCTGATATTTCCATGGCAAAGAAATGTTTCACTGGAACATTATAATTTGCTGCTTTCTTCTTCTTAACCCAGAGTACTGGAATCTCTACCAAATACGACATTATTAAAAGGACGCACTTGACATAAAAGTCTCTTTTTGGCCAAAATGCTTGCTTTTATAAGCAAGCTTTTAAAAGTAGATTTCTCTCTGGTCAGTTGCTAAAGATGCACAGATCTTGTCCTACAAGCTTTATCTTTTCAAGATTAGATTTTAATGATGCTTTCTAATCTTTAAGTTAAGTGTAAATAATTCCACTGACATAGAGCAGTAAGTCTTATGTACAAAGAGATTCTGTAGAAAGAAGCAGTATTTTGGATGCATTGTAATCTGACTCTGCTATGTTCATCCTTCTTTTCCTACAAAACAGACCCAGTGACTTTGTGGCCAAATTGCTTTTTCTTAATACCCTGCCTTCTTTTCAGGTCTTCAGATATTTGATGTTTTTTCCCTAAAGTACTCTCTGAGGGCTTGAAGGCAGGGCAGAAGTAAAGCATTTAGGGTGGGTAGACCAAATTCCTCTTGCTTTACACCTACGCAGAAGACGAAGATGTCATTCTGCATTTTACACCATTGTGTGGAAAGCGAGCATTTGGATGCACAACAGAGAAACCTGCCACTATCCATCTGAAACAGCCTGGCAAAACTGCAAAAGCACTTAGGTGTCTGGAAAACAGACTGTCTAGTTTGTGTTTACATTCTAAAAAGCCCAAAATAAGAAACAGCAGGATGAAAGAAAAATCTTAGTGACCCCTTCATGTTTTCCTGCTTATTAAGAATCCTGCTTTTAACTATGAGAGGAGCAAGCAGCATTTCCATGTCTGCATGCTTCATCTCTATTGGAGAACAGAATGAATGTGGAAGCAAACTATAACATGTAGTTGAAAACAGAGAAATAGGGAGTTAAAGATATGATGTTTGTTTCAGGTGCCAGGAAAGTTACATTGTGCCTAGAGAAAGAGCACCAGGGGTTTCTGTTACACCGTTTAAACAGTGAGAATGGGAGGTCACATGGGATTGTAAAATATCCTTGACCCTTTACTGAGAGGGGACAGGTGTAAATTGTGCCATGGACAAGGTTTTTCTCTTAAACAAGGCAGTGATAATTGCTGTGTGTTGGGCACAAGATCTTGGCATGGGACACAGCCCCCTGCTCTCAGTGGCCTATTTCCATGAGTGCTGCACTCACTCTGCCTGCCCAGGCAGCCACCCACCTCCCCCTCGGAGCTCCCTGCTGGGCTTCAAATTTCTCAGCTGCCAGACCTTGGAAAATGTGTTTTTATCAGGCAAAAATGTATGGTCTTCTACATAAATGAATGGCAGCTTACAAATATTCCGTGATGTTCTGCTCTGCCACAAAAGCCATTGCAGGTGTCACAGCCTGGCTGTGTCCAGCCCCACACACACGGCTGTGGGTTAGGAGAGTGAGAGGCTTGGGCTGGATGCCACTCTGCCACGAGGGGCAGAGCAAATGTGCCCTACTCTGAACAGAAACTCTGGCAAGGAGGACAGAAAATGTGCTTTTTAAGCCTTGAGGTGCAGCACAGAAATGAAGCTTCTGCCTATAAAACTCTGCCCTGTAATGGCAGCAGTTTGCAAAGAACACTGAGCAGATCCGTGAACCTCACTCCTCACCCTTGTTGACAGTTTACTCTGTTTTCATAATTAGGAATATCTCTGTTTACTGTAGCTGGGGCTTCTTGTTCCATAATTTCTAGACTCAACCATAAATTCTGCAAATCTTACCCAAGGAATGACAGACTAATCACCTCTCTTGCTCCAGCTGTACCCATCCATGAGCCACACAGCTATCAATGCAGCATCTCTCAAGATGCCAGTGACCTACCTGAATTTACTTACATTCACACAGCCCTACCTAGGCTTAACTCTGTTAAAAATTCAAGGGTGAAAGGGAACAGTTATCTAACAAGGTACAGTTCATGATAAATGAATCAAAGACAAGGGAGAAAAAAATCTTCCATGGCATAGAAACAGGAGCCATATTCTTGAAAACTGTCATTTTTGGGGCAGTTCTAAAAGCCAGACTTGCCCTAAAACGAGGGTAATCAAATTTCCAACTCCCAACTTGCTTGTAGGTAGCTCTAGGGATCAATAGTTCACTTCTTTCGTTTTTATCATCAAGGATTAGCCACTGCTGGATTGGGATAATGAATTTGAATTAATATGACCAGGTTATGATCATATCTGCCCTCTTTTTGCTTGCACAGTGCTGAGCTTCGATGTCTGAAATACTCAGAGCAGTTCTGCAGGGTGGATGGGCAGGGACTGATGGAGTGAAAAGAGCCACATGCCCTTTCCTGCCTTTACTGTGGCCATAGGTAAGGCGCTGTCATGCCATTAATTGATGTCTCTGGATCTATAAATACTGTAGAAAAGCACTAGCAACACCCTGTAGCTGAAGGAGAAAGAACCAGTGCCTGACAGAATTAATTCTAATTACTGTAATGCTGATTGGGATCTTTGGGCATTGCCATAATCATAGTAGTAGTAATAAATAATAATGGTGGTTATCATTATTTTATTATTGTTTTCCCTCTAGACATTGCAATGATGAGAAAGAGTCTTGGATAGACTACCTAGATAATTACTTGTATAAATTTCACCACATTCCTAAGAAATAAATTTATTAGCTGCATGCCAGCTCTGTGCTAAGCTGGTTTTTGATGGTGTAATAAATATCATTAAAAGAAATCAGATAGGAGTTGGGTAAGGGTTTGAGCTTTAAGTTTGATGAGAATAAATTTTTTATTCTGTCAACTTACTTTTAATCTTCCTTCCTATATAATCCCCTAGAACCTGCTTGCATCTTTTATTTACCTTTAACAAATAGTAGCTCTCACTTAGGTTATTTTGCCACTGAACTGGGCTGCCAGAGATACTTGTAAACAAGGTAGATCCCACACTAGTAATAAAGTGGCCCAGTTTTTTTTGCTTCTTCACTAGTATCTTGTGAGATGCAGTTTATTCTCAGTCCCTAGGAAAAGTTCTTCCAAGGGCACTTGCTATTCACTTCTTCATTCACTTGCCAGTCGTTTAAGCCAGCATCTTCAATCTCGTCATCTTCTTTCTTAAATCTCAGCAGGGAGCCAGATTTGTGCCTCTGACTGTGATCTCTGACACTGCAGTGTTACAGGCTGCCACTGATCCTGCCTTTAGAAATGGTCCTGGCCGAGCATTTAGATTGTGTTTCATCAGTGAATGGCATTAAGGGTATATAGGAAACGTGGCTCTTTTGTTTGCTTTATTTTATTCTGGCCATGTTGTCCATGAACAAAAGCGTTTGCTCTTAATCCCGTTGCTCTTCTTGGTTTGTAATGATCATTTCTGTGATGGTGAATTAGTAGGAGCTGCTGGTGCGTGCCCGAGCTCACAGCCATTAATTTTCCTGATTTTCTTCTGATAGAGCAGGTGGAAACTGGCAGCATTTGACCCTAATAAGTTACACTAGTCTTGCCAAATTTTGTTTGCCTGGAACAAGGAACATTATTTGTATCAACATCCTGATAAAAAGTGAGCAAATGGATTTGTTGACCAGGTAAATTTTCCTGCCAAATTTGCAACCCTGTGTTTAAACAAAGTGATTTATCTAATCTTGTGATTTTACTAGTTCTTTATTGTAATCATACAATAGAACCATTACAATACATGTGTTCTTCTCTCATGAGACAGGTGGATAGTGACTGAGGCTCAAAGATAATGTTTATCTACAAGATAGAATAACGAAAGCAGAGATTTACAAGTTAATACATTTTGAGTATATAAAACAATTGTAAAGGAGAAGTGATGCTGGAGTGTAATTTTTTTTTTAAATCCTGTTTAATAAAACATACAGTGCCTTATGACATACGTATTGCAATGATGTTGCTCTATAAATGTCCCTTCCTGTCATCATTTACATGATTGATTACCTTGCAGCTGCATAAACTTGTATAACTCAGTAAATAACCTATTACCTCAGTATGCACATGTTTCTTGGTGCATATCATGGAAATATATGTTGTATGTTTGGGCATCTATGCTTCTTTATCTCATGAACCCATAATTACGATAAATCAACATATTCAGTACAAAATATGACTCTAAACTGCTGAGTCTGATCTGTACGTAGCTGAAGGTTGGCTATAATTTAACAAGGTTTCTTTTTTGCTTCTCCCAAGATACATAAGAATAATGGTTTTGAACCATTAATGACTCTGAAGACGAGAAAAAAAATCAAATAGTAGGCAGTTGAAATGCAGCATCACTGCACTCTCTTCTTTGACTGAAGTTTCAGTGCTTTAAGGACTGAAGTACAAAGTTAAAGTTCCACAATAAACAAGATGTTCAGTCTAAATTGTGTCGACCCGAACAGCAGTTTCTAATGAGTACACAGCTAACAGACTCTTAAGCCTCATGAGAAGCTGTCTATCCCAGTCTGGAGTCGTTTCTTTGGTAATCAAAATAATTTGACAGAGATAAAAAGAAGTAGCTTTTCTTTGGTTAAGTGCTTCATCTTACATGAAAATCTTGGATTTCCTGTTTTCTGGAGTCCTAAATACTGTCCAGGGAACAAAACAATTTATTTTGATTATTTTAATTGTCCTGTCTATCTTGGTTGAAAATATGTAGCTCTCTTATAATGGAAACACAGTTACTTTAGGGTAAACATTTATATTCCTAATTATGAAAACTTTCAGCATGTTGAGCTGATAGGGAAAATCCAGGGAAGGCATTGGGGTGGAGAGGCCAAAAGGCAGCTGGGTGATGGGACAGGCCATTGCTTTGGTCCATGCAGGGAGAGAGCAGCCCCAAAATATAGGCTTGTTTCCTCAGTCCAGGGTGGAGCTGGAGCTCCTCCCTGCTGCCAGCAATCCTGTAGCCTCCTGTCAGCTCAGACACATGCTTTTAGTGGGTGAGATTCAAATCCCTGAGTTGTATGAGACCCTGAGCCATGGATAGTCAAAGACAATCATTCTTCTTTTCTTACACTGTCAGAACAAGTGTGGTTTCCTGTTTCTTTAGAGATAGATTCTGAGTGAAATATGAGCAAAATTGAGGTTATATTATGAAGCTAGCTCTTTCCTGCTGTCTCCTGCTGGGAGAAGAGGGTAGTGACAGTAGGCTCACTGATGGACCTTAGAGAGGCAAAAGGAAAATGTTATACACAAAGTCCCACTTTTCCAGGGAAAGATCACAAATAACAATTCTAAGTATGTCTTTATTTTAAAAGATAATCATTTATTTCAATGCCCTTTTGGAGCACAAAGTTTAAATATACGTCATACCTCTGAGTCTATGGCATGGTGAGTCATATGGCATCGAATGTAAATAGGTGTCACAAACTCTGTCAATCCTCCTGTTCTCAAGCAGGCAGCCTGGGCGGAAGCTGAACCAACTGTTCCTAGGCAGTAATGTACATTTACATAAAATGTTTCACATTTTTCATGTTTATTCTGTGCAGATGGCTCCATTTTGAACATCCAGAATTTGTTTTGACTTTGTGACTGTAGCTTGTAAACAGAGCGTTGGCTGGCATCTGCACCGGGTATAGGTAGCTTTCCGTATTTGATCTAAAATTGAGTGAAGCTGTAGCCAAACCATTAGTCAGTCAAAATAATGTTGCAAGCCAGTTAAAGGCAGCAAATCCAAACCATGAGGGAAGGCTGAATGAGAGGCAGTAGCGCTGTCCGTAAATTGACAAATTGATGCGCTCGCGGTGTTTCACTTACACAGCTGCTTTAGCCAGACTCTAAATGTGGCTTTGCAAATCAAGGCATCTCACTATTAAATGTTTTGAACAGAATCGCACAGACGTTCTGTTATGGGAACGTGTTGATACAAATAATGCAGGAAAGATGAATAGATACACGTCTATTTATAACTCAAGATGCAGAAAACTTCAGTTGCATCACTATTAAACATGAAAGCACTATGGCTGATTCTTATCTGTGTGTCTTACATGTTTGGAAATTATTTTCAAGGACAAATAAGTACCAAAAATGGTAAATTTCTCTACTTTTATTTTGTCAGTTCCACTATTAGATCTTGCAGATGAGGTATTAGGGCTATTTTTCTTGCTATCAAGTATTTAAACATTTTTGCTCTTTCCTATATATTAGTTACCAGAAAGGGACACTGATTCTGATTTGTTATTTGAGAGTGTAATCGAGCCATCTTTTGCTTTAAAGGGTTCCTTGTGCCTTTGTCTTCTCTAGTTGAAGCAATTAAGTTGAAAGATAAGTAGCCAGACTATGTTCCAAGGCATTCGCTTGATTTTGTCTGACTTAATTATTCCAGACAATGCAGAATATTTTTCAGTAACTCCTCCCTTACCAATTTAGAGTATATCTGTGCTTCCTGCTTATCTGCAGGTTCAGTTCTGTTTGCACATTGCTCAGGTCTATCACCTTACTAGAGAAATGCATGATTTGTAAATCTGAAAGAATTCCCCAACAGCTACCATAAAATTAAGCTGTTAAAGAGCTCTTGGAGCTTGTTTAAATGTAGACCTAAACAAATCTCTTTGCTGTTTAGCTCAAGATAAATCTTTTTAAAAGTCCTGTTCTAAATCACTTCCCAATTTTAATGAGTTTATATATCAGCCTTTGCCAGATTTTTACTGTAGCTTTTCTCCAAGATTATAGCCATGATAAAGTAAGGACTAAAATTGTTTATTATATATTATTCTTCAGAAGCAAAACTTTTTCCCCCAGAGGCTGTTGGGAGAGTTATTGATTTTCTGCCACAATGTGAAATGTATGACCTTTATAATATGAGCAATGATTACAAGGCCAATAAAATGACATCATTCTGTTTAAACTTTAGAGTTCGCCAAGCAAATAGCAGAATGCGCCACATTTAATGATGTCCATGGACGATAAGGGTGCGTTGACTGGCTTGAAGTGAGGCTGAGACATGAAGGAGGGCAGGCTCTCAGTCCCCAAAATACCTCTCACTTGTGCCAGGAATTGGGGAACAGGAGTGTATGTACCAGGAAGAGCTGATTTTCCCAGCTCTTACGGCAGAAAGTCAGGGCTTTTCTGGTAACAGACTTCTCTAAATGTTTGCATTTACTGATGTCACCAACAAAGCTCCTCCTGTTGTGACACAGGATGATCTATTTGGGGAACAGCTCTATAAATTGCTACAGATTTTCCCAAATCCCACTGCATTTGCATTTACAGGACTAAATTCTATTCTTGTAGTACAGCTTTAGCCACTTCATTGCAGTTCCTCTAGAGGAGCCAAGAGAAGACTTTGTCCCAAATAGATGAAGTATAACTGCACAAGGCATATGATATTCTAATATGTGTGAAAAAAAGGGATGCAGAAGCCTTTAGTCAGGCTTTGAGGGGGATGTTACAACCTGATTCGCTGAAATAATATCATAGTCTATGGAATTTCCCTTTTCAGTCACATCAGTCTGTTTCCCAACATTATAATCTTCTCATCCTTCAGACACCTATGTTTGATGGTCAGCCTATGACTGAAGTCAATTCCCTGCCATTCTCCAGTCTGTACCAAGCCAGATCCCTGGCATAGAAGCTGGGGTAGTTGTGCTTTCTTCATGCAGGCTGTACTCAGTATTTGATCCAGCTAAACATGGAGCCAAAGGGCTCACTGCTTAGAAAGCACAAGGAAAACAGCACAGCACATTCAAGGCATTGCAGAGGCAGGAATAAGGATAATTTCTTTCCCATTTCTGGCTCATTGTGTAATATCAATAATCTCTGTAGCTTTGTATTATACTTGCCGTAAGTGGCTCCAGTGATTGATTAAACACCTTAGCTTTTCTTTGGCATTTAATCAATTGCAGCAGCAGTTTATTGCTTGGTGTATTACAAAGTAAAAGAGATTATTACTTAATTATTGTGAAAAATAGCAGCTTGCAGTTGTTGCTAGCATGGGTACGTGTCTGTGTTGACATTGGTGTCACATCATCCTTTCCTTTGTACCTCCTGGTCTCCACACTGGGTGCGATTGTGCAATTCCCAGCAGATCACACGCGGTCCTTCCCGCAGCCATCACCAGCACAGCGCCGTTAGTGGCATTAATAAATAATTGCTTATGGTAGGGCTTCCCACAGTGCAAAGAGCTTGATTGTGTTGCTTGTTGGGTACCTTTAAACCTCCTTGAAATTTTAGGCTGTGTGTTTATTAACCAGCCCACATGAAAACGAGCTCACTGTCAGGTACAAACCACTTCCAGGAGCAGCTCACCTTACATCGGTGAGAAGAATTACATCGGTACCAAGAGGTATTTTTGACAGCCCAGAGTGAAGTACCAGATACGTGTACAACTGGAGATAAATCAGATATGGGTCATATTATTGGGGTGTGAGTGTGAGAAAGGAAAAAACTCAACATTTTGTGATGTCCTCTTGAGGATCTAGGAAATAGCAACTCTTCTGTTTGGCCACCAGAGGATTTCTGCCTCAGATGCAGAATTGAATCCATATGCAAGAGTTCAGAAAGAATACTGTGGTGTGATAAAGCATAAGGATTTAGGGAAGCATACACTTCTGTGCTTGTAGTGGTACAACAGGTGTCATGATCAGTATGTGTTCTTAGCATCTGCTTGTGATACAGTGTCTAACCCACCTGTGCTGCCATGTAAAGGGACAGTTCAGTATTTAGAATTTTAAAAACGGGATTTAATTCTTTGGTTTGCTCCTTACTCTCTGTGATCATAGGCGAGTGATTTTGTCTCCTTGTGCCTCAGTTTCTTCCTATGAATGGGAGTAACCCTTGTTCACTACCTTAGAGAAGACTATGAAATTAAGGACTGATAGCTGATCCTCCATTGAAAATGAAACCTCTTTAAAGCTTTGATCCTGCAGTGATTCATATGAATTAAAGCTGTGCCCTTGACTTGACCAGGGCTGGTCAATGAAGGACCAGTGACAAAGCATCCACTGCAAATTGTAAGCATTTCCCCAAATGACTTTAGGTGTTGTTGGGATGGGTGGCTGGGGTGTGATGTGGGAAAACTGAACCTCCTATGTTGTTTATTTTTCCTCCATGATGGTAGTAGAGGTGTGACCATCGCCTTTCTAGGCAGCTGCGTGAACCCAAGAGGTTGGTAGTGCTCGTGGTAGCTTTTGCTCACGCTTCAAGCTGGCGTTGCCTGTGAATAGTGGTGCTGTGGCCAGTCCGTATCTGTCGCGCTGCATCGTGTGCCGGTTTTGTGTCACTCGTGCGATGGCTTTTGCAAGTACTCGAGCAGAACTGGAGCAAGCAGACGTTGACTGTCCAGTGACAAACAAAAAGCTCATGTTTCTTTGAGAAGGTGCTGGATGGTCCTAACCATTAAAAGAGTTTATTTTCTTACTCCAACAGATTTCCCCTCCCCTCCTTGATGTTACCAAATTTATCATCACTTTTGTCTTTCAGGTGTAACCTGTCTTTAGTGTTGCAGACACATCAGCCATGCATTAGGAACTGGGCCCTTACTTTAATTCAGTATGACTTTCTTTTTGTCCAATAATTTCACAAGCACTAATGCACACTTCAAATGCAGGAGATACTTTGATCCCCAAATTGTTCAGCACTTCATGCAGGAAAAACCATAGGCCACAGTCATGAAACTCCTAGAGGATGGCTGCTGGCTTCCTGTGGCAGAGCTGGTTGTTGTTTTCCCCCCTCTCCCTTCTTTGCTCTAACCATTTTGTCTGTCTAGCTTGTCTTGTATTCAGTTTTCAAAGCAATTGCCATGAAGGGCTTCCTTTTTTTAGTGCCTAAAAGGGAACAATAGATTTTTTAGAATAAGCATATATTATATTTTATATGGCCATCTGTATACCATAGATATCATATTGATCATATCTGTAATTTAATATAACATACTGAGAAGTTCAAGCTGAATAGAAACTAGTAATTTTTATTACTATATTTTATGAAAAGGTCTTTAAATGTATCCTTAAGTGCACATGACATCTAAAATTATTCTAGTGCTGGATTCTTGAAAAAGTAGATGACCTTTTCTCTTGAAATTGGAGAGTGTTTTTTTCCTTAACAGTTATATTATGCACAGAAGATGAGATGTTAACCAAGATGTTAAAATGTATTGTTTCCCTTTGAAAGCTAATCCTGTTCCTCATTTTCATTAATGTTGGATCATTCATTTTTATTTTTCTTTTTTTCCTTTCTTTTCCTTTCCTTTTCTTTTGCAACTGTTTTTGCATGAAAATGCAAAGTAGCAATAAAGATTTTTTGTAAGATTTGCTTTAAGACTCTTCTCTTTCAGATCCAGTTAAAGTTATTAAGTTCAGTTATTTTAAAATTCATATTCTTCAGTTCCGTAAACAAAAATAATGGAGAAATATAATGAGGTGCAAAGCGATTTCCTAGCCCTCACTAATCAATAAATGCCAATAAAATGGGGGTGGTGTAATGTCCATAATTTAATTGTCTGCTGTTACCAGGTCACCACGAGACAGCAGCAGAAGTGGGGAGAAGCTGGAACTGGCCATGTCCAACCTCACTGCGGATGTCCTGGAGTTACTCCTGGAGTTTGTTTATACAGGTTCTTTGATCATAGATTCAGCCAATGCAAAAACACTACTGGAAGCTGCCAGCAAGTTCCAGTTTCATACTTTCTGTAAAGTCTGCGTTTCATTTCTAGGTAAGAATCATTGCATCTAGTGAGGTTTTAAGATCTTGTGTTAAGGTTTATAAACCTGGCTTTGAACAACTCTTTAAAGACAATGAAGAAACCCAAGATGAAATAGAGTAAAATAAAGCATTGTTAGTTTGGTTTGTAACTTGAATTTCCAGTGCTGGCATGATGGCCAGTGCAAAATGGTCTATAGGAGTGTAGCTTGTTGGCTGAGTGGCAACAGCTTTCACTTCTTGTATAACCTATTTTATTGAATCTTGTTCCATACTTGGAATCTTGATGACAGTTTGTTGTCCGAAGGATGATCTCTGCATAGATACCAGGCTGTAACACACAGGTTGCTTATAACTGTCACAGCATATTTTGGGTTCTACACCAGTCCAGCCTGGTCAAACACCAAAAGAGTTTGGAGGCTGTCTCCAGTGGAGGAAGAACTCCTGCAAATCTGCCAAAAAATTAAGGACTGCATTGCAATATCTGAAATTTTCTTGCATTTGTGAGAAAGTCCTTTACATGTCCAGTGTTCCAGATTGAATGTTCTTGGGGTTTGTTGCTGCATACAGAGCTATGGCCTGATGTCATCACAAAGGTGGGTAGAAAGGAAGGTTGATGTGCCCGTCCCTGGTAACTAGTGTGCCCTGTGTGCACAGCGAGCATTTGTCTCAGTGAGGGTCTACAGAGCAACCTCTTTGCCAGTGCCTCAGTCCATCCTCTCATGGCCATGAGAAATACCTTCTTCCTTCCAGGAGCACCGTGTCATCCTGCTCCTTTCACTTTCTCTCTGCTTTCCAGCAGAGAGTATTTCAAAACAGTCCCAAGATTCCAGCTCAGCTAAGCTTTACTGGCCCAAACAGGAGATGGCATGGCAGAAGAGGAGCCACAAACAGAGCTCAGCTGAAACACAGTGGTTCAAATTCCTGCCTGTACCAGCAAGCCACTCGTTCACGGTCACAGCTGTAATATCAGTTTATAAGACAGTAATAATTTAAAAATTAACACAAATTTATTAATACCATAAAATTCATCTTGATGGTTTATGATGTGCTTCCCAGGTATGAGTACCAGATCACCTTTTTTTGACATCTGATTTCTGCTTGAGCTTCCTCAACTCCCATCTTGGTGTGGGAGGCATCATTCTCTCCGAAGCCCAATAAATTGCAGGTTTTCCCTGGGAAGTTCTCATTTAAAATTGACATCTACTATTGCAGAACATGGAAGATAAGAGTTTAGAAAATGTTGCACTCAAAAAACAAGAACAACAAAAAAGCCTCAAATGAGTCCAGTTTACTGCTGTGTTAATTTTCATTGGTAAGCCAGCCTGCTGGCAAGGTGAGTGGTGTGACTAGGCTGGTACAATGCAGGCATCAGTAAAGAATCTCTGGCATTGTTTTCTCCTTTCCAGCTTTTTATATGCCACTTATTTCAGTCTGTTCTCAAATGGGGGGTACTGGTGATGTGAAATTTATGCTTTGCAATCCTACCATGTAGACTGTGCAATTTGAATGAGGCTCTTGCTCTGGCATTGCTCGCTCCTAGATTCCCTTCACCAGCTTTTTACCGTGATTGGATCTTACATCCTTTCCAGAAATACAGAATGTGTTTAAGTTCTGATATCACTGAAGATTCAGCCACAAAACCAAAATACATTTATTTCACTGAATCACTGTGAGACTTCTCTTTTCTGATAGTTAATACTTTAATTCAGTGAACCATGTTATGGTGTGAAATAGTAGAGTTGGTTATAAGTTCAGTGATATATGGAGAGTCACTGGAACTTGGTATTCTCATTTGGAGAATTCACAGAGTGTAATTGCTTATTTTTATTTATAGCTGTGACTCGATTGTGCTGCAGAGACAGCAGAGCATTTTCCATCTGAAAAGTTTAAGGAAAAGCATTTTGTCTCCTCTGTGGCTGTGTTTTTATTTTTCACCTCAACCACCTCTGCTTCATAAAAAGCAAAAATATGGTAAAAGTCAGGGTTTTTTTCCTGCAGGGTTTCAGGAGGGTTGACCAGTATAAACAGTGAATCTTTCCCATCAGTGGCCATGTCTAAAGAGGGAGAGAATGGAAGATCAAAGGAGTAAAGGCACCAGATTATTAAGTCTGTTCAGCATAGCACAGGACAATATCAGAGGAAGTTCAGGTCATCCTTTTTCAGCCATGAAAGATCCAGGAGGATCCTGGCTTGGTGATGTCCAAGCAGTTTTTGTGTCTCTGTGCTAGGCCTCTCAACAGCCTTGGGCAGAGGCACCCCAAATTTTCTTACACTTTTTGGTGAAAAGATGTGATAAAATGTGCCAGAAAAGTAGTTTCACTTCAGTAGGAGATTTCTTAACCAGCTTCCCTGGGAAAATTACAGCCATGTTCTCTCTCTTCTCCACATGCTGTCTCCTCAGCTTTTGTCTAGACCATGAGAAATGAGAGCAGTTCTGTGCTGACTAATGCAAAGATGGTGACAAGTTCATGCAGGCACCATATGATAGCTAGGGAAATGTTTGCAAACTGGTCAGGATATAATAGATGTTTCCTCCACCCATATGGCTGAAGACTTTAGCCTTTTTTTCCTTTTATTTTTTGTTTGCTTGGGGTTTTTTTTTTATTCTTTTTTATTAGTTTTACACTATCATCACAGTCATGGCTTGAATTGGGTTTCACCAGTATCATGGTTTTGGTCCATGGTGCAGGGATACTCATCACAGGAGGGGAACACATTCTGAGCTTGTACTTCAGTATGCTGCTGATAAAATAAAAGTATTCATCCTTAAGCCTAAAAAAGTAGGCTACTTTTTTAGTTCCATGGACCAGAATAGGAAAGAGTTGGGGCTCTTTGTCTCCTAAGGAAAGAGCACAAAATCAATGTTTGGAAAGAGTATTAAAGGGAACAACAGGAAAAAATGAATGATGGACCAGTGATGAGACCTGCATTCCTCAGGCACCTGAGGAAACAAAAGGCCTTTATGGTCCTTATGAATTGAAGAGAAAGTATTAGGGGCAGTTTTTTTGTTCATCAAAGGGGGAGAATTTTGATCCAGCTGGAGAACTGCAGTGCCCAGCCCTGGAGAAACAATAATATACACACTTCATATAAACTATGTATAAACTTCAACTATATCTGGACATAGGAGAAAGGAAGAAGTCTCTCACAGGGGAGGGAAATCTTTTGCACAATTCATTAGACGATGAAGGCATCCAAAAGTCTTCACCTATCTCCCATCTTCACATGCTTTTTGACACTAGTAGGAATACCTGAGGAGTAAGTTTCCCATCAGAATGTACACAGAGTATCACAAGGAAGTACACATGTACTATTTTTAGCGATACCCAAATCATCATTTAGAAAGCATCTCTAAGTGAAAATACAGTGCTTAATGCACACAAGAGGGGGTTTGCAACCACCACTGAGCTTCCATCATACTATTACCACAATCTCACTGAGTAGTTCTTCCTTCATACCGTTTGTCTCTGGTGTTATCCCAAGTCTCCCTACTCCCAGAAGTGCAACTGCAGCAGTCTGCCTGGCTGATTATCTCCTGATGATGCTGCTGCATAGGATCCCACTCCAAAGTCACATCTAACACAGTGGAAAATACCAGCTGCTAATCTACATTATTGTGACATATGTAGCAACACAAATATGCTATTCAGCACTGTTGCAAACCATTGGGAACCTACTAGATTACATCTGATATCCCTAAAGTCCACTCATGAGTCTGTTACAAACTGTCCTTGAACAATTGGAATAACTTACCAGTCAGCACTCCTGTTCTGAACAGAGACAAGGTGAAACTTGACAAAAATGTGTTGTTACAAGCCCAGTGTCACTGTGGCAAAACAGCAATTACTGTAAACATGCCAGCGTCCAAAGGAACACAGAACAGATGGAGCAGAACTGGTCCTTCCCTGTCTTTGTCATGCCAGCATTGACAAGTACCCCTGGATTGCAGTCATCTGGGATGAGCTATATTATATAGCAGAAATCTGTGTCTAAAGGCTCCCTTTATAGTCAGTGAAGAGTAACAGGCATTGGTAAAGCAGGATTCTGCTCATTCTAGAGCCGTCATCCAAAATATTACCAAATTAATCCAGAATATTACCAGATTTCTATTTGGAATTGCTTTTTTATAGGTATGCAAGGATATTAACGTGAATGCAGAGTTGCACCACAGACAGCTGAAGTCAAGAGACAACCAGTCTTGCTGCCATATTTTGAGTCAGGGGGGGATGAGGTGGTGTCTTTATATTCATAGGATAGAGATTTTCCATATCTCCTACAGCTATTGCCCCAGGGTCTGTCTTGCTCACCACCAGTGACTCTCTCTAGTTCACATGCCAGTCCTCATCAACAGGTGATGCCGTGCCCACCTTGCTGTGGTGCTCATCACACAGAAGTGAAGTGCAGAGAAGTGTGTCATCAGCCTCCTGCACATCCCTTAACCCCACATCCCCGGGACCCCTCTCCACAGGGCCTCACAGTAGTTCCTGAACCAGACAGGGGCATCATTGGAGTCTGCCACCGAGGGGTTTCTCAGGGAAGAGGCAGGAGTAAAGCTCCATGGGCCAACATGGACCTGCTTGGGCCAGTGTACCTGGCTGCACCAGTCACCCAGTGTTGTTAGAGCTAGAGAAGCCTGTCCAGACCAAAAGAAATCAGTTGTTAGTAGTGTTTCTTCTCCCCCCATACCACAGGCTCAGGTGGAAATGGTATGAGGATCTCTCCTGATAGAGGCAAACCCATTCCTCTGAAGAGAAAGACTCTTGAAAGTCTTTACATCATGTGCTGCTGAATGAGTCAAAATTGATTATTCCCTTCATTAATAACCCTGTGAGAATAAGGTGGAACAGTGGCAGATTGGCCTTTGACTTGAGAGTTTGCCAAGAAATTATAAGAGTTTTGGGCTCTGTTAGATGATTACCCCAAGCCATGCACACACCATGAAACTGTGCCAGCAGACAGAAGCAAGGGACCTGGAAGAGGTTTTTGATCTTTTGTGGGGATTTTTGTGGGTTTGGGGTTTCTTTTGGGGTTTGTGTGTGTGTGTGTGTGTGTTTCTGTTTGTTTAGTTAGGTTTTGGTTTTGTGGGGTTTTTGTGTGGTTTGTTTTGTTCTGTTTTGTTTGTGAGTTTTTTGTTTTGTTTTGTCTGTGTTTTTTCCTTTTTTTTTTTCCTTTAAGGAAAAAAAATGGTAGCTTTGGACTTCATAGCTATAAGTTTACAACGTGACTCTGGGCAGTCTTTGAGTGACAAAATCTACTGACAGCAAACAGTGCCACTACTGCAGTCAGCTTCAGGAAAGGGGCTCCTTGGAGTCAGTACAATCAACTGATGCAAAATGAGATAACCTAGTTTTGAGACTCTTGGATCTATAAAAAAAAATAAGAAGAGTTGGGAGGGGAAGAAAGCAAAACAAACCCACAAAGCTCCTAATCTCATGTCAGGTTTAAAAAAAAAAGCAAAAAAGGTGGTTCATAATCTCATTTTATTAAAAAGCCGCATATAGATAGTGTGCAGGTTTTCAATCTGATGAAGGCAGAAGCTGGGGTAGGGAAGAATCCCTGAGTATTTCCAGCAGAAGCAATCTGATGAGAGTTTTGTTTGAAGAGATTTGGGGCTATTGCACATTGCTGTCCAGTGCTCTGTCATAGTGCTCTAGGATATGACACTGCCAAATGTGACAGGCGGTATTGATGGGAGCCTGCCACTGGTACCGATGCCTTTGTGATCTTTTGCAGTCTCACTCTTATTACTTTTTTCTTTTTTATTCCTATATATTAAAAGAATATATTCTTCTTATTAGTAGTGGCTTGGTTAACAAAAGCTGCAAAGAATCTGAGTGTTCCTCTTACAAATGTCTAAAATTGGTGGGTTTTTCTTCAAAATAACTGGAAAGGAAAAAAAGTACAGTCAAATGTATGGTGTAGCGCACTTATAACACAAAGCTACACACTGTGCTGCTGCTTCTGTTTGCTGGGAAGGAGATAATGCTGTCTCCTCTGTGCATGATTTTCTTTGAAACCCACTACACAACGTTTAACAGAAGGCGTTAGTATAATCTGTGTTTTGCATAAGGGATGTCATCACATTCAGCAGCAACAAAGTTCCTTTGAAAAAAAAAAGAAAAAAAGAAGGGGGAGGATTTTTTTTTATTTGAAGTAGCTTAGTAGCTGAACAGGGCAAAAATTATCATAAAGTGACTGCAGCATTCTCAGAAATGTCCTTAGTGCTGTTTGCATTTATTCTTAAGTGTCTGCACTGGCGTTTACATCTTTGCTGTTACTTAAAGCAACATTGTAGGCGGTAGGAACAGCAGCACTCTTGGCTGGGTTCCCATCCCTTGGGAGGCCCCAGATACTGTTATGTCAGTAGGTTTCCCCAGTGCTTTGTGAAGGCTTACACAAAAAACAAACTCAGAAAGTGCATTTCTCTCCCCATCTCCAGCTCACTTGTTAGGCAGGCTCTGAATTTTGTATTTTAAACCACAATTCCAAATTAACCCAGCATGCTGCTTCTACTTAACTCCCTGAAATTAATTAGAGTTGGAGGTTTGTCTATGGCACTTATTTTTCTCATGATCTTGGAACAAATGTGAATCTTGCTTTTATTAATTCTCAATTCCCTTTTTCTTCCATTTTTTGCCCTTTTTAGAAAAACAGCTGACTGCTAGCAACTGCTTAGGAATATTAGCCATGGCTGAAGCCATGCAGTGCACTGAACTATACAACATGGCCAAAGCTTATGCCCTGCAAATTTTCCCAGAGGTGGCAAACCAAGAAGAGATCCTTAATATCTCAAAAGACGACTTCATTTCCTACATGTCCAATGATAGCCTGAACACCAAAGCAGAGGAGCTGGTGTATGAAACAGTGATAAAGTGGATTAAGAAGGACGCCGCAATCAGAGCTCAGGTAAAAATAATCTCAGCAGCCTCACTCTGCTCCGTTCCCATGAATGATTCTTTCAGAATAGAAACCATCTCTGTGCAATTTTAAGCATACATGTGTGGGAGATGGGATGGGCAGTTCATACAAAAAAAGAAGACAAAGGGAATGCAGGCTATGCACAGAATGTATGTAATTTCAAAATCTGATCCCTACATCTGATCATTTAGAATGAAAATCTCATTTGTGATATGCATGGTACAAAGATGGGGCCTCCAGTTGTTGACTGCAGGCTGTCAGAGATAAATTGAGAAGAATTACAGTTTTGTTAGATGCTGCTTTAAGGGGATCCATTTCAGTAACAGCAGGAAATAAAAAGTCTGTCAGAAAATCTGAATTTCTTTTGATGCCACTTACTGAATAACTCCAGTTCATAAAATAAAGATTCTGTATTTTTATTGTCTGCTTAGATAATCCCTTGGATTTTATATATTTATTAGAGTTAGCCTTTCCTCAACCACATGAGTTATGTAATCTGCTTGTCTAAAGAAACTGAGTCTTAAATTTTGCCTGGTGCTGTCTCCAGATAATGCTAGAAGCAGTGACTGGAGGCGGGTCATTGTGCTTGGGACTATAAGTCACCCCTGGTGACACCTAAAAACTTTCTACTTGCCTTGAGTCAACTCTGTGGTCTGAACCCCAAACCTCTCCATTTGGAGGCCAGTTCTCTGCATAGACCTCATAAGGGGAAGATTATTTTCCCCTTCTTTGGAGGCCAGAGTTGTTTCTGTTGAAAAGTCACAGTTTTGGCTTTTAAGGTGGACAGTTGCTCATGGCTCACACTGTGTCTCAAGGAGGTGCTTGGCCATGTTGCTGATGCCATCCCACATCATGACAGTGTGTACCTTTTTGACTGAAATGTGAATTCAAGCACCTAAACATGCAATTGGACGTTAAATATGTCAGTGGATGTGATCCAGAGCAGCTGCACATCCACACCTCGCCTCTGAATTGGGAGAAACAGAAATTCCTGCTCTCTCCAGGCTGCTGGGTAAGGGCATTAAGGACAGTGGGGTACTGCATGCCAGGCCAAGCCTTGCTGCTTCACCAGCTGAGCTCCTGGTACCTGCTAGAGCCTGCAGCCCCCAGGGCCTCCCTCCTGCCCTGTGTGCCCAGGAGCTGCAGCTCAGCAGGACAGTCCTGTGCTGGGGACCCGCCCCACGCTCTGACTGCCTCCTGCATGTGCCAGCAGCGCCATTCAGCATTGCCCAACGTTATTATTGCCTAAAACATTCACACAGTGTCATGGATTTACTGAAATGCACACCTCTTTGGATCTCACTGGCCTTGAAAAACACACTGTTTTTCTGAGTGTTTCCCTGAGTGCTTGAAGCTCCATGGCTCTGTGCCACTCCAAACTTAACATAACCTCAGGGACTATTCCCAGGGGCAGGAGTTCCAGGGGCCCTGCGGCAGGAGCCTGTTTGCCTGGTGCCAACAGAAGGTGTCACTCACCAGAGAGTCTGGGTTATGTTCTCAGAATTGTGGTTTTAAATATTTCCTTCTGTATCCTGCTGAGGCAATGTTGGGAATTTGTTTTTTTAAGTGGTGGTTTTTCTTGCTGCTACCACCACCATCGCCTCCTCTCTTCCTTTTGTGTAGCAGCTGAGTTGCTTTTCTGGTTTTTTTTTATTCCCAAGTTTTCTTCCCCTCTATCCTGGTTCTGCAGTGCTTTTGTAGTTTATGATGGCAGTTTTATTTGCTTCTCCAAATTTCTCTGTGGTGCTTTGGTTTCATGCATTACTTTACAGGAGCTTTTAATTTTTAATTTGTATTTATCCAGAGATAAGGAGTTTGAATAAATTACTAATAAAGATACCAAGAAGAAACTATTTTCCTGCCCGATCCTACCACTAAGCTAGTTTATTTAAATAGTAGCTCTTACTTTTCTTAGTACTCTGTGCACTGCTCGATCTATTATAAAGCTCTTAGTTAAATAGGTACTTATTTTTTAAAAGCGGGAGTTCACGCTTACCATGAAAAGCACCATCTTTACAATAATGACTTCTGCATTTTCAGAGCCTGGGAACAAATAGCTTCCATGGTGGATAGGAGGGAAGATAGATCGAAATAATCTTATTTCTAATGAAGATGATGATGAATAAAAATTTGTCCATGGTGTGCAGTAGAACCCACCATGCCAAGAAGTGCCCAAGCTCCTGTGAGATGCATGGGCTGCTCAGAACTGCTGGAGAACTGGGGAACTGTGGCAATACTGAGCACAGGATGTACCTTCCTGCAGGAGCTTTGCACGGATATTTTTATTTTATTCACAGTTTGGAGGTAGATTCTGTGAGCTGCCTTTAGACTCTTTGGGGTGGAGAACACCAGGACTGTTGGGCTGTCTTGGGAGGGTTGATGGATGCCATGAATTACAGCAGTCCCAAGACGTCATTCCAGCTCTACTGCACTCCTCAGGTGACCCTATCTGGTTTTATTTCTCTCTCTCAGAAGTAGTGCTGGTAGTTAAATCCTTCAGGGCATGGGTTTCCAGAGCCCCTTTCTTCACAGTCTCCACATCTCCATTTACCTTCACAGTCCAGGCTCTATTGTCACGTTTTTATTTTCAATAGCTCCAGTGGCAGGTAACTAAAATGCCTCTTTGGCAGCTTCTTCCAAGTCCTACACTGGTGATTCTCACAGACATGGAGGTCTGGCACAAACAGGGAAAAGGCTGTGCTCTTCATCTCACCTGCATGTCCATCTTCCCTGGCAAGCCTGGCAGGGCCTCTCTCAGCAGAGACATCCCCGCAGAGGAGCTTCTCTCTGAATCAGCACCCTCTGCCCCCAGGGCAGCTGCAGTCCTCCAGAACTCCTTGTGCTGTAATGGCTTTGTGTCATTCTGCAGTGCCTGGGGACAGTAAATCTCACCACTTGTGTTCCCCCACTGCAGCCTCATGCCGTGCTCTTACAACAACTTATCCATCACTGCCTCCCCTCCTGCTCGATCCCCTGCTGAAAGCCTCTGGGAAGGAGATTTTCAACGGAGCCTCCTGTTCCCCTGGAAGGATGTTGTTTGCTGTCTACCTGCTCTTCTCTGCCATTCTAAAAGCTTTTCTTCAGATGTCTGACTGTTTCTGCTTTTGTTAATTCTTTCCCACCAGGCTGGAGGGCAGTGACAGGAAAGGAAGCAAAATTTTCTTGAAAGGCAAGTTGAAAAGATGGGCTCTAGCTGTTGTTTAATTGTGCATATTTTGCTCATATGAACAGTGCTCATAAAAGTGCTCTGTGTTGTTACAAAAGACAGCACCTGAGCCCTGTTACAAAGACAGAACAGCAGTGCTTTAAGGGTAAGACAAAGAGGCAGTTCAGAGTTAAAACATGGTTCACATGTTAAACCAGGATTTGGTAAGTAACTGTAACCTCCTGGAGTGTTGGAGCAGTGCCCCAGCTCATATGGTAACGTTTATGAAGCTGGTTTAGTGCTCCTGGTATTGCAGTTTAAAACTGGTCTGACCAGAAAAAGCAGCCTGCAAGGTGAGGTCAGGCTAGTAGGTAATTTCCTGTGGATGCAGAGCACTGGTTGCAGGAGTCCTTCTGATTACTGTCACTGAGTGCAGAGCCTGCATCTGACTGACACATCTGGGAAAGCTGAATCTCCTCTCTTTTCCTATTTATTTCTCATCCTGACTGATGGATGAGATTGTAGGGTGTATCCTAACAGTTATCCCCTTGATAAGCTTATTACTACTCCAGTGAACTCATGCAAAAAATATATTGCATAATGGAGGCTTTGCTGTCTGAGACCAGCACAGTCTGAGCTGTCCAAACAAGGAAAGATTTCTGCCAGGCCCCACACAGTCTTCACCTGAGCCCATCCCACAGCTCTCTGCATGGACTTGGACAGGTTGTTTGATATTTTTGCCCCCATTTCTTACATTATAAGCTGGAGGGAAGTGATGCCTCCCATGAAGGCTGTTGGGAGGATTCACTGGATAATGAGCCACGCTGTCCACAGGTACTGATGACTGCCAAAGCTGCTCAGAGCTGCAGTCATGCCCAGCATCCACATGGGATGGGAAAGATGGAAAGTTGCTGAATGTGTGGATTTGCTGCCTGCCCAAACCGTAGACATACCAGAGCTCACTGGAAACATTTACACTTGCTCTTCCAAGTCCAAAGTTGTATGTTTTCTCTGAAATAAAAAAACATTCTACCATGTTTATTAATGACAGAAAGCCTGGGAAGAGTCCCCATTGCATGAAGCTTCCCTCTCACCTTGAGGAGGGACAAGACATGAGGAGATGCCAAACATTTCAGCAAGTTGTCCAGAGAAGTGCTAGAATAGGGGCAGATACTGCAGTGATGAATGAAGAACAAGAGGCTCAGCTGAAAGACAGCCACCTTTTGTTGCACTCTGCAAGGATATCATCATGTGCCCTTTTTCCAAACCTTTAAAATCATGGTGTCCAGCAGCAATACATAATGTCTCCACCATAAAGGCATTACAAGCTTTTTATGAACTTGAGTCCTCAGAGGCAGATTAATCTAAACAGCATCTTCATGGTGTCTGAGAACCAGAGATGCATAGACAAATTTGAGGTAATTTAGAGAAGAGCAACACAAATGATTAAAAGACTGAAGGAACTGATGTGAGGAAAAAAAAAAGATTAAAAGATGTGAATATGCATGACTTGGCCTAATGACAGCTAAAGAGGGATAAATGTCTACAAGTGTTTGAAGACCCAAGGAGGGGGGTTGCCTGGAAGGATGCATGGGAATAACAACAGTAAGGACCACTGGGATGAATTTGAGACTTTGCAAATTAGTCTTAACACTAAGCAAATTAGTCTTAATACTAAGCAAACACAAAGCCCACCTGTAAGCCCTGTATCTGTCACTGAGGGTAAGGAAGAGTGATGGAGAGAAGGAGAAGAGGATTTATGTCAAAGAAGCTACAAATGCCCATGAGCTATATTTTGGCAGTGACAGAGAGTGGCAGTTTGAAGGCAAGATGCTACAGAGAAGACAGGGTTGGTGACTGTGAGCACATGGAAGATCCCTTATTTCTCAGGCACATTTTAAAGAGCTTCCATGCAGAAGAACAGTTTGCTTCAGGAAAATGGAGAATTTGACAGGTAACAATGACAATTCCAGCTCTCTGTGACGACAAGGAGGTAATGATAGAAGCTGATGCCCAATACCAGCATGTACAAATTACTTAGTTCATCATCATAAGAAATTAATTGATCAATCAATGTACTCAAGGGCATAAAGTTTCAGGAAAGAGTGTTGGAATAAATGTGAAAAAGGATGCTTCCAAGGGAGCCTAAGTGAATTAGGCACTAACACTCTGTAACAGTTCAATTAGGCTTCTTTGAAAAGCCCACTCTACCCTGGTGCTTTGAAATCCATTTGTGGGAAGAGCAGACAAATGCAGAAAGATGCCATAATGAAAGTACAAGAAGCTTAAATTTCTCTGAAAGTGAAAAACGCAAGGGATGAGCGGTAACCCCTGTGATTTCCTGGGGATGGGCTGCTCAAAGAGCTCCAATTTGAATGAAGCTTTTGCAGACACTCAGCTCCCATACGGGCTTACAGAGGGAGAAGAAAAGGCAGCAGCACGAATGGAATCAGTGCAGGAACATGCCCTTAGCTATATATTGGAGGAAGAAACTGCATTAAATAAAAAGGAGAATGCAGGTGACATTAGCAGTTCCTGAAAGTCCCTCTCTACTAAACTTCTAAGTTTTTTTTTAAAGGGATACCCTTTACAGAAAATCTACAGAATTATTTCTCTGAAGTTTTAATTGGTTTGAGAAGCTCCCTTGTCTCTCAGTCAGATCAGTCTCTTCATTTGTGGCTTTTCCAATACATTTTCCTGTTTTTTACAAAATCTTTCTTTGCTGTTGCTGAAGCAACAGCTTTACAAGGACCCACAAGCAGCTCCTCACATATGCTCCTTTGCCTTGTGCTGCATATGGCCCCAGCGTTCAGGACCAACCTCCAGAAACAAAATCATTTTATATTATAGTCAAGAAGCATTTTAGAGAGTTATAGCACGTGGATTCACATGCCAGTGTGTTATAAAGATGGAGGCATCAGGAGTTTACTTGGTTCTATGAAGTGCCTGAGAAGCTGCAGCTGTTTTGTTGTTGGCAGTGTGCTTTTGAGGTGTGTTGGTCCCGTTGCTGTGTTTGAAAAGGTGCCTGCCCATAAGCAAAAGAAACACCACTTACCCCTGGTACCCTTTGGGGGAACTTTGAGGGGTTATTTCATAGAGTTTAGTCAGCCACCTAGAGAATGTGTAGTAAGAATGAGGCTTTTTTTAATCCTTAGTATCAGGCAGATTCCAAGTATGATGGATCAATGATTTATCTTCCTATGCATTTAAAAGCCTCTCATCATGTTACTGCTGGAAATGCCGACTTGAGAGCTGCTTTGCAAACAGCTCAGCGAACAGGACAGCCGCTCACTGGTGACATTACAGTGTTTAGTCAGCTGTGCTGCCATAAAGATGTCACATTGAAATCTGATTGCAGGAAGACAGAGGGGCTGCTCTTTCCTTCTTGCTGGGCATGAGATTTATGCATATGGCATCTTGCCACTGAGCCACCAGCTGAACCCAGAGCCTGCAAACCAGATTTTCTGCCACATGTTTATCTCATGATATTAGGAGGCTGTTGGCTGACATGCTACCAAGCCTTTGGGTTTAATCGGAAGGCAGCATTGCAATTCCAAGAAGTCAATGTGGGTGATTAGTAAGTACTCCAAGCGCAGCAGAAAGCTTAGCTGGGCTTGGATATGACCTTGGATGTAGGAATGTGCAGGAGTTTTCTGGAAACACAGTGTGTCTTCGTAATATCCAGTGGTCAGATATATCAAAGCAAGTACCTTCATTACCGAGTAGCAGGGCAACATTGGGAAAATCTAACCAAAAAAGGCCCGTTTCTGAGAATGGCAAAGCAGTGCAGCAACAGCTTTGGCTTCCCCAAACCAGGCAGCTCCCTAGTGGACTTGCCTCTGGAAACTCAGAGATGGCAATATTTTGAATATCAGATTGGGTAAGCTGTGGGGTAAGCCTGGTTTGGGCTGGAGATGGGGGTAGGGAAGGACCATTCATATCCCCTTTCCAGCATCCCAGCTTGCATGGCCACTATGGCACATCCCCAGCCATCACCATTGGCACTGGTCACTGGGCAATTTGCTACCTGGCCACAGCCAGATGTTTTTAAATTGGCATGTCCCGTTCTCATTTGAGGGAGTCTATTGCAGTAGGGACTTGGTTCTGCTTCAGATCTGCCCCTGATGTCTTCTTCCATCCAAGGAGGTTCTTGCTCCCACACTGGGACAGCACATGATATGAGGCGAGTCTGAACCTAGGGTTCCTGTGGACAACATAAATCTCATTCAGTGTGAACCAAAGATATTCCTACTTCATAATGTTCTGAAAACTATTGCAGTTATGCACAAAGGGCTGAAACAGCAGTTTATTGGAGCAAAACTCTACCATGATGTGGGTAATCTACCTTCTGTATTTGTATTTCTAGCTGAAGCTGTTTCTTTAGGCAGAAAGTACAATGTGGCCTTTGAAGGGATAGCAGTAAACTAGAGAGACAGATGAATTATAAGGCATAAGGGAAACATTATTTTGACCTCTTTGGGCATTACTTCAAAAATGTTAAATATCTTGAGAGCTTTCCAGTGGAGCATATAAGGGGCAGGAAATACGACTCTGTAGCAGCAGACTTACTTCCTTAAAAACCTAACTGTATACTGTTGTGGCCTAAGTCTGTGCAGGAGTACAATGAGAGTCCTTTTGGAAAATTCTTGTGAGGATTTTACTGGATTAGAGATTTGAGAATAAAAAGATTATTTTTAATGTGATAGTGAAATGGGTTTTGTAACTGGCACTGTGAAGATGCCAGAACAAAGCCCACTTGCAAGCAAGCATTCATGATACTGATGTAATCAGTAGGAGAAGAAATATCATAAAAGTTTAGCAAAGTAAATGTTCTCACTCAAACTACCACTCAGGAATTTTATAAAAAAATAGTCTCATTTGCTAAAGCACTGGCCTGCCTAATGAGATGAGAGTAACTTGTGTGTGAATAGATTATTAAGGAAAGGCTTGAAAGGATCAGCTTCAAGGTATAGCTGGTCATGTTGATCACATATTCCTCGGAGTCAACACAGACCCAGTGGTAACCCTTAGGTTTCCTCATAGCATGATCACAACCTTCTGAGCACACTCAGCACAAAAGGACACAAAAATTCCTGCTAGAGGGTAGAATTAATTGCCCTCCAATTTGGATTGACGTGTGGCTGTAGACATCTTAGTATGCCATGGTCTGAGGCATGGTCTGAGGAACGCACTCCATTTCTGAGGAGCTGATAGGTCACAGTTCTATGTCCAGAGGACAACATTGATACTCTCTGCTTCCCTGATGCTCAATGCATCCTCTCAGCTCACATTGCTCTGGTGACAGTTAAGTGTGTTGACTAAATCTCTTAATTACAACATGAGTTTACACATGTCTGACTGACAAGTAAATACTTGGCTTCTATGAACCCATTTAGGTGTCTGAATCTAGAGCTGAATCTCTCTCCAGAAATGTTCAGTTAATTAGGGAAAGATAAGATCTCCTAAGATTCTTCTCTCCCTGTTTCATATGAAACACACTGATGATTGCAGACTGGTGCAAGATCCTGCTTTCTGTTCAGCCACTGAAATCAGTGAAAAATCACTGAAATATGTGCCTTGAAGCAGGACAAATAGCATCTCTCAGAAGCCTCTGCTCTCCTGTGTTCCCAGTGACAGTCCACAAAGACTTCACTTACGTGGCAGTAGTGCCCTGGCTACTGCAGAATTACCCTGGCCATTCACAGGATATCTGGCAGCATCACTCAGCAAGGACTTTATGGATGAGATCTTCTGGTGCAAAACCTAAACAGCTCCCTTCACCCAACAGGAGCTACACTGAGGTTCACATCACCTGAAAAAAAAAAACCCAGCCTGATGGTGTTCACAAACTTTCCTAGCATTTTAAACAATAAATATTTTTATTTTTGCATAATGGTGTCTATTCTCAAGGAACCTGAGGTGTGGTCCTACATGTTTATGAGTTGGTAACTCCTAATTTTAGGCCCAGAAGGGGTATTAATATTCTCTCCTTCACCCTGGCATATGATGCAGGCTGTAGAGTAGTCATATGTGATTTCCAACAAAAACCTGAGAAATATTTCTACTTGTCCAGCCAGCACCAGCAGCCAAGCAGGGAGAAGAAAACATTCCCCAGGGTTACAGGCACAAACCAAACTCCAGGGTCCCAAGGGGGATGAGTTTGGCAATGTGCTCTGTGCATGTATTCTGCTGCTTTAGCAATAACTGGTAACGTCAGTAGGTACAGGAGATGTTTCACAGCTGTATAAGGCACAACGGAAAGACAAGAGAGAATGGAGAGCAAATAACAGATGGTAAGGAGGTTGAAATGCTTTATGATGCTTATTCCAGTCTTAAATGAAAAGGATAATAGTAACAGGATATTTAGTACAATCATAGCTAACAGAGCTGGGAAGTCTTCATAAGGGAGAATCCAAAAGAAAAAGGCTGCTGATTGCCTAAATCACTTGAATATTCTTAAATCAGTGAGGCTAAATGAAATTCACCCTTGACTATAGTGCTTAAAAGAGCTGGTGCGAAAAGAGGTTGCTTTATAAAAGCTTCTCCTGTCTTGTGGAGATGCTGCCATGGTTTGTACTCCTTAAATCCCTTGGTGAAAAACACTGCAATTCTATGTACCCTTCAAGCTCTCAGCACCAAGCCCGAGTCATGGCTGTGTGTGGTCGTGCACACACAGACACACACACAGAGCCAGCTTTCTGTAGCTCTTTGAGCAAAGGGGAGAATAGGAGTGAAAAGTGACATTGGTTTTGATATGTGACATCAACTTTGAAGCTGATGAAAGGGAGCAATATGTTCTAATTATTATTCCCCTTCAAAATAAGCGACGAGCTCAGACAAAAGAGGATAGAAAGGAGGGGGGGAATCCAGGAGAGAAACAGAATCACATTTTCTCACTTACCTAATTAAAGCGAGGTGGGCGAGCGAGAGGGAGAGCTCACTGTACTCAGGGAGCAGTGCTGCCCCATTTATTCAGGGAAAGGTGGGAAATGGAGGCAGTAACTTCACTGGGCCCATGGGAACCATCCCATGCCTGACAGACAGGAGCTGTTCTCCCGGTGCTAATTGTCAGTCAGCTTTTGGACATGGTGGTAAGTGGAACACCATGTCCCCATGTAGTGGCACATCTGTCTGTGCTGGTGTTTGGCACCGCTTTGTGTTTTGGCTGCTTCCAGTGCAGACCAGCCTCGGGTCTGTCGGGCAGCTCCAGCGTATCCCACCACACCAAGGGAAGGCACCGGCTCCTGTGTACACTCCATATGTTTTACAACTTAATTTAAACAGCCCTTTAGCAACTTGTACTGCTTCCTGAGCAGCCTGTAGTGGGAATTAACCTCCCCCATGGGATTGTCTTGCTCATCTGCAGTATACCCTCCGCATTATTCCCCTGTCCCGATGCCACGTTTCGTCTTGGCTCCCGTGTAAGGTTAAACGCCTCCAACCTTCTTAAAAAAAGCACTTCCTGAAGTCAGAGCTTTGCCACCCACTGCCATATGTCCACTGCTTCCCCTCTTACAAGGTAATGACATTAAGATATCTGCAGCCAAGTGCTTGACATTTATGGCTCTGGGGAAGGAGCAGCAGTTGTACCTCCTAGAAAGCACCTCAGAAATGGATTTCGGCAAGGGAAGAGTGTCTTTTTTTGTTCTGAGGTTGATGAAATGATCTCAAGCCCTGCTCGGCTCTGTGCCACACTAGAGGTAATAGCAAGGAGTCAGGAATGTACTGCTTATGGGGTGGTTCTTTTTTCCCAGAAGAGAAGAACTGTCACTTTTCCATCCCTTTTGTATCACTAATTAACTTTTTGATGCCCAAACACTTGTAGAGTGGCCAGGCTTTAATTCTTTAGGCTGTGCCTAAAATTGTCAGCTCTAGTGTTGAGGAGAGTTGATAAGCTGGGGACTGGCAGTCAGCCTGAGACCCTTCATCTCCTTGGGGCCACAGATCTGCAGGCACATGTGGGGCTCAGCTCCCCACAAGTTGTTGCATTTTTGCATTGGCAGAGCTTGCACCATGCTGATTTGGCCCTCCAGTAGGAGAGCAGCGTGAATTTGGAGGAGACGTCCTTTGCTTTCCTTCTAAATTAAGCCTGCTTCTTCAGTTTGGGTGGGGAAAGGGGAAGCCCTGGAAGCATTCGCAGGTATCACTGCATGCTCCACCAGCCCATTACCCAGTTCAGGCCATATCCCTGCACTCTCTTCTCACTATGCCCCTGTTCCATTCCCATTCCTGCTCCTGCCCCTGCTCCTTCTCCTGTTCCTGCTGTGACTTGGCTTTC
The DNA here is from genome assembly GCA_013399455.1 of Anthoscopus minutus. NCBI lineage: Eukaryota > Metazoa > Chordata > Aves > Passeriformes > Paridae > Anthoscopus > Anthoscopus minutus. The sequence continues at coordinate 170,384 of VWYI01032580.1, read as the reverse complement.
ACACACTGCAGGGACAGGCATGCTGCTGAAAAAGAAAGTAAGAGCCAAGTGGCTTCTGGAAGACCAGAGGCATCTGCAGGCCAGCAGATGCTGCTGGCGCCCAGAGTTTCTTGGGACCAGCATGGACCTCAGGAATATTTATTTGCATCCTGGCCTCAATCCCATTTGGTATCTTTGGATGCTGCCACTGTATGAATATTTATTGCAACAGATGATTATCTTTTCTTGCTGCTCACCCTTAGTTTGCATCCTGTTTGTGTGCCTTGCTTCTGGAGTTCCATGTTTTCCCATTGCTCTGCTTTTCACTGTATTCTCATGCAGTGTTGTTATATACCCAACTATATATAAAAAGAATAATCTGGGGATGGACTCCAGCTTTTTAGATTGCAGTTTTCTCTCTTAGGGTTTTGGTCTCCTTTAAGCCATGTTTGGTGACAGACAGCTTCATTTGCTCAGGTGTCCTTTACCCTCTGAGGTTTAATGTATTTGTTTAGAAGATGAAACTCACTGTCAGTATTTCTATAGCACCCTCTGGAGTCAGACTTCCCTAAAAGCTAGAGCTATGTAATTTGTTTCACCAGCAAATAAACTCTAATTGAATGATTTTCTAGCAATTGGTTGACATCATTCAGGCTCTGCCACAGTTGTTGAAATCTACCCTATTTACTGACTTCTGTTTCACATTTCTAGTGCCAAAGAAGACTTATTTGGGGGTTTTATTACAGTGCAACAAACACACTCACATTTCCAGGTAAATTCAGATAACTCAAATGCTCATTCCATGTCTCCACTGCGCAAAGTGTTCCATTCAGCCTGAGTTCAGAATGAGCTTTTATTTCCAAAAATTCCTCTATACAATGCTGTATAGCAGGAGTTGTCCCATTTTGAAGATTATTTTTAGACTCTGGGATCAAACCCAGCCTGGGCCAGGGAGTTCTGAGGGCTGCATTGTCTCTGTCCCACCGACTCACTAGGCAGGGCTTGTATGCAGCATCTGGAAAGACCAGTGTCTTTCCAGGCGGGATGACAGGGGATGGTTTACAGGCAAGGGGGTGCAGATGCCAAGTGGCTGAACTCTGACATGAGGGCTGTATTATTTCTCCCCCCTCACAGTATGCTGCAGAGCTTCTGGCAGTGGTGAGGCTCCCCTTCATCCATCCCAGCTATCTGCTGAACGTTGTTGACAATGAGGAGTTGATAAAGTCTTCGGAGGCCTGCCGGGATCTGGTGAACGAAGCCAAACGTTACCACATGCTGCCCCACGCCCGCCAGGAGATGCAGACGCCACGGACCCGGCCCCGGCTCTCTGCAGGTACAGCAAAACGTCCTTCAACAACAGCAGCCCCTGTTCCACATTCCTGGGCATGCCCTGGGACAGGGCACAGACCTTGGATCCTTCTCATGGCTTCTTCCCAGAACCTGGTGATATTTCAATCTCAGTTTTCCATTGTTACTTTCCTTCAGAATTTAGGAGCTTCTCCCAATGGGTGGACATGGGTGTTCAGATAAGTGCTCCTGAACTGAGATTTAAAAGGAGCCTAAATTTGAGGATTTGTCAGAGACCATAACGTTCCTCTGTTGCCCTGAAAGTGAGCCACTTGCCCTCTTTGTCTCAGTTTCTCTAGTTGCAGAAATAGGTGAATAATTTGATTTTTTGCCATGGAGCCTCTTATGGGGAGGATCTGTCTAATATTCATCAAATATCCTCACTTACACAGCCGTTTGTAAGTATAATATTTTTATATTGTGGGGCTGGTGTAGATATAGTATTTATAGTACTTCTAAGTACCAGATCAGGCTGTTTAGTGCCTCCAGAACAAACGGATCACACATAATATATTCCCTTTTAAAAACCCAGCAGCTGTGAAGAATTGAGTCTTCTTAAAAAGTTTCACACCTGTTTTTGCTCTTTGGAAAAATGCATGGAAAAACCATAAGTGGCCATCTTTCCAGCTGAGCCCATATCACAGTGATGTGAGAAATATCCTATATATGCACTGAAAAGAGAGTGCAGATGCCACATAGGAAAACTGCATCCAAGAAGGAGTCTGATGAAGCAGGTGAATTGTTTTAACATGCTGCTTGTACTTCTGCCTCCCATAAGTACAACAGAAAGCCAGACAAAACTTTCTGTCACTGCCACTGATGCTAATGTGGCACGGAGATGGCATATCAAACCACGGCATTTGCAGCTTCAGGAGACTGGCTCATCAAGGCACCTTTCAGAAGGATGAAGTGTAGAGGACTTTCAATAACAATCTACCCTAAAAAGTCTTTCATTGAGGACGACTAATGGTGTAATGTTTGAAGGGATTTTTGAAAAGTGCTTATTTTATGTATATAAAATTGTAGGTGTAATGTGATCCATTTCCAGAAGCTTGTTGATGAGGGAAAAGTGATTCTCTCAGGGTAAAGGAGGGTGATTATAGTTTTTTAGGTCAGACTCTAATTACATAGAATCATGTTATTTTGCATATCAACAGCATTCATGGAGGCACAAAGGATCTCTAAACACCCTTTGTGGACTCGCTGCTGCATGTCACATGCCCTCTCGAGGTCATTGATTATAATCAAGTTATGTCTTGCACAGGTGATTAAATTTTCTGGTATGGCGCAAAAATAATGATCTCTTGTTACTGAGAAATATTTGTTTAAAACCGTACAGCACTTTATCTTAATAACTTTTAAGAGAGTAACCTTGCTTGAATGACAGAAATATATTTTTTGAAAATGCTAATGAAGAATGATGATAATCCATTACTCTGCAGATGCATTTCTCTCTGCTGCTGCTCCTAATCCCTCTCACTGGCAGTCTTGCTCCTGCCCCGCACCTGTGCACATTTGTTTATGGGCAGGGAACTGTAACACATCAAAGCAATGGCTCCAGTCAGGAGACAGCTCCTGAAACTGTCATTCCTTCCAGCTTGGGGCCTCCTGGTCCTTCTTCTGAGCCTACCTCTCCTGGCAACACATTGCACAGGGGCTTCCAAGTGCTGCAAAAGGGTTTTTAACACTTCAGCTGAATGCCAAGTCCAAACTATCCCCAGCACCTGACTCTTGGATGGTCAGAAAACATCTCAGGGGTTATACTGTGACCTATCTCTGTGGGAATGAGACTGGAGAGGAGTTTGGAGTAACACAGAGATCAGATGTGACTCAGCTGTGGCTGTGAAGTGGGAATAAAACCTCAGAGATGTGGACTTGAAAGTTTTGCATGAACAGACAGTTTGGCTTGCTGGACACCTTGCACGTTACAGGTTTAGGGGGTTCAAGCACAGATAAAGCTCAGTTAATAACTGTATTGTGTCAGGGGCTATCTTTGTCGTGTTTCCTAACACCTGGTAGACCAAGACCATGATCCGTGACTTGAGCACATGTTATCTGGGTCTGGAAGATCTGTTTTTTCTGGGAAAAGGAAAAAAAAAAAAAGAAAAAAAAAGAAAAAAAATAACCCATCAGAAAATTATAAATTAATAAAGTGCATGCAGAAAGAATATCAGAATGAAGATCCATAACCATAGCTTCACTTTTTCCAGACATTAGCTTTTAATGTGAGAAGACTTTATTTAGGTTTAAGTCCAAACATGCTTTTCTTGGATAATGACCAAGCTCCAAAGCTATCACAGTCCTAGACTAAATGCCCATTTTCTTCAATGGAAGAGAAATTTGCTGTCTGCCTGTCTCACTCAAAGACTGTTGAAATGAATGGACATCTTTACATGGAACTGCCTTTTTATTTCTTTCCCCCCAAAGTTTTGCCCAGATGGCATTCTCCCTCCCTGGTTCTCCCAAGAGTGTTCATAGTGTCATTCCTCACCCACTGCTCCCCCTACACACACATTCCTGTTTTTTCTCACCCTTCGTGGTTTGATTGCAGACTCTAAAACAGATTTATATACGATACATTAAAATTTCCCTGACTGATGAGTACTTTTGGAAGGATTCCTGCCTGGTTCAGAGATGCCACTTTTTTATAATACTTTTTCTTACTTGAATCCTAGGAGTAGCCGAGGTAATAGTCTTAGTTGGGGGTCGCCAGATGATTGGCATGAACCAACGTGCTTTAACAGCAGTCACTTGCTTAAATCCTCAAAACAACAAGTGGTACCCATTGGCCAGCCTGCCTTTCTATGATCGAGAGTTTTTCAGTGTGGTCAGCGCTGGAGACAACATCTATCTCTCAGGTAAGCAGCAAATTCCACAGAAACAGAACCACAGGAGGATTTGGATTTGAAAGGACCTTTAAAGGTCACTTAATCCAATGCCCCTGCTCCTGGGCAGGGGCATCTTCCACTAGACCAGGTTGCTCCAAGCCCCATCCAGCCTGGCCTTGAATACTTCCAGGGATGGGGCTACCACAGATTCTCTGGGCAACCTGTGCCAGGGTCTCACCACCCTTGATGTAAGAAATTTCTTTCTTAAGTCCAACCTAAATCTACCTTCTTTCAGTTTAAAACACTTAGGTCTGATCCTGTCAATCCAGGCCTTGATAAAAAGCCTCTTTGCATCTTTCTTAAAAGCCCCCTTTAAGTACTGAAATGCCACAATAGGGCCTTCCCAGAACTTTGTCTTCTCCAGGATGAACAACCCCAAATCTCTCAGTCTGTCTGCACAGGAGAGGTACTCCAGCTCTCTGACCATTTTCACACCCCATCCCTGGATGCAGTTCAACAGGTCCACATCCTTCTCATGCTGGACCCCCCAGAGCAGAACACTGTACTCAAGGTGGGGTCTGACCAGAGCAGAGTATGGGGAGAATCGCATACTCAACCAGCTGGTCATGCTGCTTTTGATGCAGCCCAGGATACAGCTGACTTTCTGGGCTGTAAGTGCACACTTCTGGGTCATTTCCTGGTTTTTTATTCACCAATATCCCCGAGTCCTCCTCTAGAGGGCTGTTCTCAATCCATTCTCCCCCCAGATTTACTGGGCTGGGAGAAAAGTGATAATACAGGCAGCCCAGACGAAGTGGGACCTGCCAGAGTTTTACACAGCTGCTCCTGGGGAGGAAAAAAAAGAGAAGCAGGGAGGATGTTGGGAGAGAGGGGTTTCCCTGCTTTTATCATTCTCCATGTCTGTGTGGTGTTAATGTACTCTCAGAGCAGTCAGCAACAAAATTCTGCATTTGCAGCGTGAAGAAAATAGGTCTGACAACCATCAAGCATGCAAAGAGGTTTCACTGCCATAGAAACACAATTTAAAATACTCTCTGTAGTTGAATCTAAATGGTAGGTTATAGAATTTGAGACAGACAGACTGAACTGCTGAATATGTGACCTACACTTAAAGTATTTGCTTACAGGAGCATTCATGTTTTGTACTTGTTGAAACCTCTCTTCTGACAGTAGTCACTAGCCCCATAATCTTCTTAGTTTTGGTGAAACTAAGACCATGCTCCTTAAAGGGCTTTAACTCCCAAAATATCTAACGATACCATGACCTGAGCATCACAGTACCTGGATTTTTGCAGTCTGTTGGTACCTCTGCTCAGGTAGAGGGAGAAAAGCAATTCCCAGCAGACAATGCAAGGATGCTCTGATGGCAGCTGAGTGGGGGCTGGATGATTAAAAGAGGAGGCTGGGCAGGGAGGTGCGGATGTGTGTGATCAGAGTATGTTATCAGGAGCACAGATGCACCTGGCATCTGTACCAGTAAGGGGTTACAGCTGTTGCCTTTCCCTTGCCGAGCTCTCTCAGTGCATTTTCTGCAGTAAATTGCTGCCTGTGGTGTTAAATTCCATTAATACTGCATAGAGACCCTAAGAATTGATTGGAAATTATTTCTTGATGTTTTTTTCCCCTTGCTTGTTTGCCCATGCTTGAGAGCAGCTGGAGCAAAAGTCTTCTGGGGAGGCTTTTGTCAGATGTTGGCTTCTAGTTATTCTTAGCTGAGGTGCTTTCCAGTATGTACAACTGTTTTAGGTTCTGCCATACCTGGCAATTCTAAAAGCTTAAATCCTAATTTCAAAGCTCATTTCAGCTCTTTCCCCTGAATCCAGATGAGTGACCGGGTATTTGGTAGCTGCAATAAGAGCTGGAAATGAAGCTAAGAGTCAGTTGATATTTTGCTTTGCCCAAATGTAGAAGACACAGGAAAAAGGGAAGGGGAACCAACAGAAGTGAGAATGGCCTGCTGCAAGCTCCAAGTACTGGACCTTGCACTGCATAGCATAGGTCTGGAGTGCAAAATACCAAGGAGGAAGTCTGGTTTTCTCATTAAACCATGGAACTGTGTCTAGTTCATTTTCCTGGCTTGACCACTGACTCCTAGTGTGGTCCCTAATAAATCATTTCACCTCTTTGTGCTTCAAAATTATCATAAGACACTCACTAAGTGACTACCTTGGAAGCTTCAAACAGAAGTTCAAAAGTGACCAATATAAATATTTCCCAAGATCATCTTGAATTGTTTTACGGGAGTGATACAGCTGGTTCTGTCTTTTATCTGCAAATGAAAATGAATAAGAAATTTGTCCCTGAAAATTAGAAATTAAGCCTACAGTGCAAGCGCTGACTTTTTTGTGCCCATATATTTGCTGCCTCAATCCATCACTGTATTAAGCATTTGAGGTTTCAGGCTGGCCTGTCTCTTGCAAGCCGAGATAGACTCAGCCTCCTGACACCTTCTTGCAAGTGTCACAGTAATTTAATAGACTGGAAGTTATTTATGAACACTGAGAAGGGTCTATCCCCTTATGTATGTGTCCCTTGTAGCCTGACATCTTGATTTCTTCATGTCATCTTATTAAAAAAAGCCCCCAGCCTTTGGGGCGCATGAATAAATGACACAGATATGCATCATCGGAACAGATGCTCAGTATTGAGGGTGATTTATTTTAATTAGTCAAATGTCATTTGAAGAGTTTTTACTTTGTAACTGGCTTTGATTGCTGTGTGCAGAGCTGCTGCCATTGCAGGATCTCACATAACTCTCCCCTTTTCTCTCCCCCGCCTGCCCGTGGGTGCCAGGTGGAATGGAGTCGGGTGTCACACTGGCTGATGTCTGGTGTTACATGTCCCTGCTGGATAACTGGAACCTCGTGTCCCGCATGACAGTCCCGAGGTGTCGACACAACAGTCTGGTGTACGATGGGAAAATTTATACCATTGGAGGGGTCGGTGTGGCAGGCAACGTTGACCATGTGGAAAGGTAAAAAAAAAAAAATTCCCAAAATTTAAAAAAAAATAACACACACACCCCAAAAAAAACCTCAGACCAAAACAAAAACAAACAATCGAAAAAAAACCAAACATGTGCTGTTTGCTGGAATTTTTCCTTCATGCTATGCTAAAGGACCGTTTGCCTTTTAAAGGACACATCAAATGAACTGTATGTGTTAAAATAAGCTTTTATAACAGCTTAGAAAGTAGGAAAGTGGGCAGGATTAGATTTCATTTAAAAGCTTCAGTGGAAAGCATTGTTTCAAAACCAAAGAGGAAAGCTGCCAGCTTCTCACTTTGCGCAGGGGAGTGAAGAGAGGAATTAAGCTTCTTTGGACATTTTTCCAGGTTATAGAATGAACTAATAAACTTATTTTGAATTTAGTATTGATGAAAGTCTTTATAGACCACAATAGTACTTTTTTTTCTTTTAAATCCAAAAAAAGCAACAGCAAAGTGAGTTTCTTTTATGTGTTTTCCTGGTGTGGCACCTCAGCCTTGAATTGGCTGGAAGATCCTCCCTTTGGTGGTCTTGGCCTCGACTGGGACCTGCCAAGTTCAGAGTAAAACAACCAGTAAATGGAAACAGTTTTGAATTCCTGGCTGAACAAAGATGGGAGCGAATGGAAATTTTTCTTTTCAAGTAGACTCCAGATTTAATTTTTTTCTCATGGAACTTAAAAAAACAGGAAGGAACAAAAGTGCAACAAAAACATTTCATCAAGTAAAATTCCAAAACAAAATGATTTCTTGTCATGTCACCCATGGCATTCAATAAAGCCATAGATTTTATATCTATATCAGTGTTTTCACTAAAAAATAGAATTCACTTTGAAATGCAGTGTATGAGAGTATTCTATTCCAAAAATATCAATACAGTCTTAACCTACCCCATACACTTAATTGAGAAACATATTTGGGAAATATTTTTCCTAATTGAATGTGGCAACCAAAAATACTTTTGTCAGTTTTAAATGCTGAATTTGAATACTTCTTCAGTAACATTTTGAAGCAGGCATTTTCCAGTAGAAGTTGCCTTAACAGGCAAGACAAATAGAATAGGTCATTAGGGAGGATTTAGGGGAAAGATAAAAAAACAACACATTTTTCAAAAGGTTGGGAACAGGTGTTGGTGACGATGCTGTCTGCAAATCAGGGAAATGCAGACAGCAAAGAATGAATGATAAATCATAGCAGTGAATGCAACATGTGAACACTGCTCCCCTCCACCCAGATCTTAAGGTGGGCACTGCCCATGGGACTTGCTTTGAAGCACATCTCACCATTTTCAGCAGATTTGTTTCTGATATCTGAAGGTACTCATCCTATAATTTAAGTCAGTAAATTTTTAACTAGCAGAACTATTTTTGTGAATACAAGAAGGAGAGAGCCCAGGAAAGAGATGCTGTTTCGTTGCATCTCTCAATAAAGATGAACAGCAAAATAATGCTGTTGAGGAGTCTTCAATAGTTATCATTGATTAAATTATCTCTTTTCAGTTTTTCTTGGGCCTGATTTCTGTCTCTGCTCTGATTCTCTCTTTATCAAAACATCTGAAGCACTGGTTAGTTGAATGAACCCTAAATCAAGCAGAGTTGCCCCTGTTCCTTCCCCCTCATCTCAGGCACCCCAGCCCACACCACAGATGACATTGCAGCCTGCAGAGTCACACTCAGGCCCTCAGTGGCCCCTGCTTGGCTCAGTGAGAGCAGCACTGCTGGTTTTCCATTGACTGAGCCCACCAAGAGACCTGGATGTGGGAAGGGAGCAGATTTCCTCCCTATCACTTCAGCGCACGCTCTCTCAGCCACAATAAGGATGTCTTGTCATGGGGATTTGCTAAACCCGTGATTATAATTAATCTGCTGTTGTCTATAGAGTGGCTTGTGAGACAGCCATGGAAAAAGTGCAACATGGCCTCCTTTGGGCTATGCTGGGAAATGAGAGAAGTTTGAGTTTGTTTCCTTTTTTATTCTTCATATTAAAATGACAGTAGGGGGTGACAGAAGTGAAGCACAGCATGGCTGAAGCTGTTTTCGAAAGGACATTTCAGGATCTGCTGTCAGAAATGCAGGTGAGGGAAGGCTGACTCTCCTAGTAGTGCTGAGCAAAAGTCAGGCCTTTTCACACAAAAGCACTTCCCATTTGGACAAGGCAGGGTTCAGGAATTTAAATATCTGTACCTATTTTTGCACGCAGTGAGGATTTCTGAATTTGGTTTGCAGCTTTGGAAAAAACCACACTACAATACAAACAAAGATTACTTTAATTGCTGAGTTGGCTGCTATGTTACGAGTAGTGAATGGCCACTTCTTGACTCTGCTTTTCTTCCCTTTCCTCCTCTAGAGCTACAACAAACCAGCTTTCTCCCACCATATTTCTATGTGGCTTGCATACTCCTCTTTCAAATACTGTTGGTTGGATGGGACAGTGCAATACAATCTCTCAGTAAAGGGTAAACCTCTCTGTCATTCCAGGAGGTCGTAGAAAAGCACTAAATTAAAATAATGTATCATGGTCATATGCTTCGTGTCATGTGATGCCAAAAATTACACTTACCTCTAAAGTTATCCCTCCTCCCCTTAGTGCAGATTTGCAGAAACACAATCCCAGGTTTGGGGTAGTTTTTCATCTTCTAGGAGGCCTCTGAGATTATAGCCCTGTTATCCTCCCAGATGGAGGTGCAGGGGCTTATCCAGGCCTGACACACAATGCAGTCCTGGGCTGTGCCACCAGTGTGAAGGGCAAGGCACTGAACATCCTCCCTTGCTGGACCACCTACCACCTCCCCTGGTGCACATGCAGCTTATCTTTCCCAACCACATTTTGCTTTCTGCTTGCTCGGTCAGCCCAAGCGTGACCATGCCCAGCTTTGGCCAGTTCTGACGTGTGTCTGCTGGCATGGTGAAGGGCATGTCTCCACTCCAGAGTGACTTACCCTGACCTCACCAGTGAGCAGACCCAGAGGATGATGTCTACAGGGTGTCTCACTGCAGAGGGTCTTTGAAGACAGAGAACATAGCATTTTCTCCCAGTTCCTTTCTTGTTCTCCACCTCTTTTTCATTGAATTCTTATAATACTTGATCCTAAATGGTTAAAATCTTACCAAGATTTTTTACAGCATTGTGCTTTTTAAAAGCAAATGTCAGACCACCTTAGCTATACATCATGCCACCTGCCTGCACTTAATACATCTGCTGCACCATTACAAAGCATTAAAGCAAATAGGGACCACTGGACTCATAATGACTTATGGCATCAGCTCCCGTGTCCCTCTCTTCATGCTTTCAGTTGTGTCACTGACACTGAAGGGTGAAGCTTTACCCAGAAATTCTGGTGCCACTTAAAACAGGGGGTGTTTTCCCATCAAATTCAACAGGGCTGAGATTCTTTACCCTTTATCTGCCATTTGTCTGTAAGGATGCAGCAAAAATTCCATTTTGATGCATAATATGGCACTATCAATCACAAACAGATGAATAGGAGTCATTCATTACTCATCTTAAAACAATATGCATGTGCCAGAGGGGCTGAGTTATAAGTCCATTTTTGTGGCTATGCATGGATGTATGTTCAGGGAAAGTTATGTTTTTGCAATGAGTGTTTAGGGAAATAACAGCATGGCTGCAGTTCTCCATCAAGCCCCTCTGGCAAGGTTCTGTATGACAGGAAGCAAGTCATTAGGTGTTAGGCGAGAAGGTATTACACTTTCTGTCTTCTTCTGAGATATGAGTTGAGTTTGGAGCTGGTGAAATGAAGTGGATCCATGAACTAGGTCTTTAGATAATGGATGGGCCCTGTAATATATGCAATTTGAGAGCCAAGAAGGCTGCCTATGCTGACAAGACAATGTATGTGACTGGAAGTGTGGAAATGTGGGTGCTTTGTAGTTATTATATGTTTGAAGGACAGAAGAAGATGAATCTCCTTGACCTGACAGCACTTTTGCAATAAAGTTGTCTAAAATTTGGAGGTTACTTTTGTTGGCAGCGCATACTTTGAAGACAGTCTAAAAAAATCGGTGTAAAGTGTAAGTTTTATACATTTGAGAAACTGCTTCAGAACCTACTGTTTTACTGAGATAAGATCATGTAGGATTCAGGGGTTCTCCCCCGAGGAAGGTGGACATTTCTTCACCAAAATGATTGCCAGGCACTGGAACAGGCTGCACAGGGGAGTATTGGAGTCACCATCCCTGGAGGCATTTAGAAGTCATGTAGATATGGCACTCAGGGACATGGTTTAGTGGTGGGCTTGGCAGCGCTGGGTTAATGGTTGGACTCAATGATTTTAAAAGATCTTACATTACCAAGATGAAAGAAAATGAAATATATTGCCTTGTCTTACGATAGTTTCTTAAACCTGTCAGAAGAAAAGAGACAAAAAACAGTAATCCATTACTTGTGATTTTAAACATGTGAATCATTTGAAAAGCAGTTCAATATGACACTGTACAGCTTTAGTTTAAATAGAAGCTTTCCTGAAAGTATAATTAAATAATGCTTAAATAACTGAAAGATTTCTTGTAGACTGACAGAAATGGTCAGTGTAATTGGCTGACCATGATGTAAGGATTTTATAATATGAGTAAATGAAGATACACATATGACTGTTTACCCTAGGAGGAGAGAAATTAAGAGACTGAAGAGAAAAAAAATACAGTTTTCAGGTACTGAAGAGATCAAAAGTCAAGAAGGCAGTGAAGCGAGTGGCACAGCTTGAAATGAAGGGTTTTCTGCTGTTAATACTGAGATGGTAGGGAAAGAGCAAGGAAGGGAGTTGAATTAAATGAATGAAGGAAGGGGAAGATCAGTCCCACAGATTAAATCCTAAGAGTGGAGAGTTGTGGAAACCAGCAAGGTTTTATTTCTGCATGTGCTCCCTTCGAGCTTGAGCTGTTTTTCTGCTGGGTTCAGATCATTTGTTGTATCATGGGTATATAAATTATACAAATATATACATATATACTTTATATATACAGATAACATGAATATACACATATATAAGAGATCTTAAAAAATATAAGGTATGTGTAAGTAATACATCAGTCGGCAGGTAGTGAGTGCACAAGGGTCAGATGAGATCCCTCTGCCCAGTGCAAGTGACACGTGAATGACAGGTGGGGGCATGTGTCCTGCAGGGCTGGGGACCAGCAGGCTGCTGAGGCAGAGGAAGGAGTGTAAGGGCAGGTGTGTAAAGCCACACACAAATCCATAGAGTGCAGGGGCTGCAGACCAGGAGTCAGTCATGTGAAAGGAGATGCCCTTGCAGATTCAAGTTCAGCAAACTGGATGGGCTCAGTAGGCCCACAGCCAAGGACGAGCATGGACGCACCAGGAGGGAGCAGTGGAGGAGAGGGAAGAAAAACTTTTGCTTGGCTTGAAGCCAGCTCACATTATGTCTTCATCTATGGCTTCAAACAGGGGATTCGAAAGCAAAGCTTGACTAATGGAAAGAGATCAAAGTGATTATTCTTTAAATCGGTTTCCTCCCTGCTGGCCCTTGAGCAGGGCTGGTGTGACAGGCAGCCAGGAGCCCCACGAGCACCAGTGGCCATGGTGTGATGGCAGTGCCAGAGATGACACAACAGATGGAGAAGCCCTAGGGCAGGGAGGTAAAGCAGGTGTCAGTATTTTCTGCCCTGGAAGGTTACAAAGGTTCACCTTCATTCATTTTTAAACCAATTTAGTTAATCTGTTACAAATCCTTGTGTGAACACATTAAGAGCCGACTTTAGATAGACCAAAATGATGTAAACCTGCCTTGCAGAGACTTAAGGAGCTTAGACCACTTAGTTTATCCCATAGAAGGTGAAGAGTTGACTTTATTATTTTCTGCACTTCCATATGTGAAAGAGAGATTTAAGAGCAGACAGCTTTATAATCCAACAGGAAAAAAGAAACAAATTTCCTAGTGGGTGGGATCTGAAGCAAAACACTAGAAATCAAATCTACCCATTTTGCAAGGAGAGTGTGAACAGGAGGAATAAATTCCCAGGAGATGGAGAGACTTGGTGGACAGCAATCAGGAAGCTTTGAAGGCATCAATTTCTTCTCTTCAGCCTCAGGGCTAGGGTAGACACTCAAGAGACTTGCTTCACTGAGCAGCCCATGTAAAGCCCACATTAGATGCTCATGTTAGGTAGACAAGGACTTGCTTCCACCTGCTTTATGGTTCACTGATTTTTTAAACCAAATGACTTTAAAGAAAAGAGTGGGAGTTTAAGCTTCACCATATGTACCTGTGTCCAGTAGTTTTCAGCCTTTGACTTCGAGCAGATGAAGTGACACTCATTATTTTTGGTTTCTCAGTGGCAGATGAAGGACAGTAGGAGAAAGAAAGATCAGCTCTATCATCACAGAGCATAAACAGAGAGCAGTGAAAGTGGGTTAAAAATGGGGGCTGCGGGACCTGAGGCCCCAGTAAGGAAATCCATCCAGAAAAGGGATGTTTTTGTAATTTGAACCTTTTTCCAGTATTCCTATGGATGCAGTTCTCAGCCACACCCAGTCCTCAGTATACATGAAGGATATAACCCCTTCCTCCCAAATATGTATTGAGACAGTCAGAAAGTCAATGCCAAGAATGTCCTTGTCTTGGGAGCTGAAGTGTGCCAGGTACTTCTGCCAGCAACAGGGAAGGGAAGTGGCTGCTTGCCACCCCCATCTCAGACCACTTTGACTGCCCACAAATGTTCCTGGTGCTAAATCAGATGGTGTGAGACAAAACATATCAGCTGACAGGTGAGATTGGTCTTAAAGGAGGAACAAGAGGAGGAACACTAGGTCAGTTCTCAGCTCTGTTGTTTTTCCCATTCTGTAACCAATTATAGCCAATTTTTTAACAAGACATCAAGAACTAAATTACCAATTACTGCAGTAGCTGAGTTAGCAAAGTATGTCCCAAAAGCAATGTGTGAAACTTTATATTATGTGAGATTTTTTGCATATCTGCTCAAGCAGATATGGGTGCTGCTCCCTCTGAGTGCTGTGGGCAAATGCAGGAGATGCAGCATGTGGTGACTTACCTGGAGGAGCTGCTTGTGCAGTCAAAATGCATCTGCAGGCTCAGGTTTGGTACAAGGATCAGCCCACTAAAGGTGTGTCGCCCTGAATGCTCTTAGCACCATGTTGTTTAATCTTGTTATATTTCCTCCCTTTGATCACTTGTTGTAGGTGAATTTAATTTCTCTGTAACTAATTTAGAGCACCACACAAGGCAGTTCTCCATGCTCATTAAAAGGGACTTTCCTAATTTTTTTTTTAGTTAAAGTTTGTCTCCCTCTTGCTTTTGCTTTAGTTTTATGAGTGTGTTAATTACTTTTAGTTATATTACTTGGAAACTCATTAGTGCATTTTTATTAAGCACATTATTTTCTGCTGTTTATGCCATTTTTATCATTCCTCCCTTTTATTTTTCCCAAGTTTGAGCAGTAAAAATTTGAGGGACATGTTATAGAGGGAGATTTCCCTTGTTACCAAACCATATTTTGCAGATGGGCTCATGTTCTTCAATGCATTTCATGTTTGCATATTGCATATCACTGTCATTAAGAGCAAAAGCCCTGAATGGGTGATGAGGGTTTCTATTCTGGCAGTCAACAGCTCTGAAAAATCACTATGCAGGAAACTCCTGTTTTACTGCATCTGTCATTACATGGAAATATAGCAACCTAAAAATCACATTATTCTCCTCTGTGTCCAAGATTCATTTTAGAGCAGCTATTTGGATCCCTGCCCCATTATCTTTTTAAAAAAAGGGATGCCTGTACTTGTGATGTTGTCTAAAATGAATCTTCATCCATGGATTGTAAACTGTATATCCCTTATGGTCAATGACTTAATTAAATCAGATACTGATGACCTTAAAACTAATTTAGCACTTTCATGCATACTCTTTTCAGTTTGGTTCATGTCAAATACAAATGCAATGGTGAAATCTTACCTCCAGCATTAACAGTTTCAGCATTCTGAAATGAGGCACGGTAGCTTGGTTTACACAGTGAAAATTAAATGGAAGCAAAAAATGGGGGTTGCTGGTCAGTTAACTAGAGTAAAAGGAGCCATCATGTTGCATTATGTTGCAGGTGAGATGTGTTCCACAAGGTGAACAAAAGTATATTAACAGTTGCCTGTCCACAGTCACTATTGGATATCTCCACACTGATTAGCAAGAATAATCTCATTGTATACTCATTAAAAGAAATTAATCAGTGGAAGACATCTCAACAAAGATGTCCTGAGTTTCTGCACCTTGGACTATAATGAGATTTAAGAGGCATATACAGAGAACAGAACCAGCTTTCTCTGGGCTTCTATCAACATTTTGAAACCTTAGAGAAGAGCATCCATTACACTCTTTACCAAGCGGCTGAATTTATAAGATGTTAAAAAATACATTTCCACCTCTGCTTTTGTTCTGCTCGCCAAGCTGCCTTTGTGTGTCTGTCTGTGCTGCTCAGCTGAGCTCACTGCACCTGCTGTCATCCCCAGGTACGACACCATCACCAACCAGTGGGAGACCATCGCCCCCCTGCCCAAGGCCGTGCACTCGGCCGCGGCCACCGTGTGTGGGGGCAAGATCTACGTCTTTGGAGGGGTGAACGAGGCCGGCCGGGCCGCGGGGGTCTTGCAGTCCTACATCCCTCAGACCAACTCGTGGAGTTTCATAGAGTCCCCGATGATTGGTAAGCTCTGCATGGTGTTAGAGCAAATCTGCTACAGGTGTGCTACAGGTACTTTATTGCCTTTGCAGAAAGCAGAGGAGTTGTGGGGTGGGAGAGGATATCCCTATAACATATTGGCAGGAATGAATGGATTTTTTAGCAGGGAAGCAATTATCTGAATTTCCGCTGAAGGCAGTTGTCACTCATTAATACAAACGAGTTACCAACTAGAAGTGATGAGTTCAAAGCAGAGGAGAAAAGAAATCAGTTACTCAGTATGAACAATTAGCCATTTTAGATTTGAAAAATCTCCAAGTGCAGTGAAACTTGATACTGGCATCATGTTGTCCCATGCGGACTCACAGAACTGCTCAAGTAATGGATTATCACTCATGGGTTTGACAAAATGCTGCCTGTCCTGTGGGAAGTGACAGGCATTCTGAACTGGGATTTGTCAGTGGTGTCCACAGGCATATGTGCTTCAGTGGCTGACGGCTTCAAGATGTAGTTTATTAAAACTGTATTTATTAGTTTATGAAGCCCTTGAGCTCACCAAACCTAAAGAGTAAGATGAGAAACCAGATTTTCCAGTGTACCGGCCAATGTCAGAGGTGGTGACTTCCTTCCAAAATTAGAACAGCACTCAGAAGTTTGCAGCTTACTTGCTTTCTGTAGTGATTTGCACCCTGAATGTTTTTGGAAAATGTGGTTTAGTGCTCAGCGTGGCAAGGATGCTCCTGCAGGCAGCAGATGACTTGGGTTGTCTGCTCTGCAGTGGGCTCTGCCTGCCATCGGTCTGGCTGCACACCAGTGGCCAAAGAAACAGCTCACACACAGTCATTGTGGAGAAGCTGCTTCTGGAGTTGTTTGCCTTCACCTCCTAGTTCACAGAATCATACAGTGGTTTGAGACCTTTAAAGGACACATAACCCAAGCAATAAGCAAGGACATCTTTCGCTAATTCAGTTTGCTCAGAACCCTTTCCAACTTGACCTTGAAGTTTCCAGGGATGGGGCATCTACTGCCTGTCTGGACAACCTGTTCCAGTGTTTCACCGTTTGTGTTGAAACTGTGACTTAATTTTTAAAAAACCATCTTCTCATTACTGAGCCTAAGAGCAATAGGAGTAGCAAGTAAGTCATTATAGGACAGCTGTAAGGTGTAGGTATTCAGGTAAGGCCTAAACATAATCAGAAACATGAAATCATCTGGTTTTTCTGCAAATTGTTAGGATGATTCCAACCCTTTTTCTGGGGTTCCTGGTAGATTAGGACACGAGGAGCTGGCAGCCACAGCCTGCCCTGCCCAGACAGCGCAGCCGCTGCCGCTGCTCCCGCGTGCAGCCGACACCACAGGACACACGCAGGATGCAGCAGGGAGCGCCCAGCAGGAGGGTGTTAGCCAGCCAGAGGCACATTTATGTAAGACAGCAGCACAAACAACCCCACAGCCTGGCTCTTCACGTGGCTACAGCTATTGCTGCTCCTTTAATCCGATGACTGACAGGATAAGGTTTTCCCGGACTCACAGCATAGTGCAAAAATGAATGCATTATGCAAAGTTGTATTCCTCTTCCTTACCATAATAGTACAAATGACACAGGAGCCTAAGGAATCATCCCCTCGGCTCATTAGAGTCTAGCAAGTGTCAACACCATGTGTGCTTAAAAAAAAATCATCCTAACCATCCAGAGTTGGGTTCATCACCCACTGTTCTAATAGAGTTGTACTATTAGTTCTTAATAGTACAAAAATACATTAAAGATACTCATGAAGTTAAAAGATGTTATTCATGTTTTCTTGGTGTAAGCAAAGTTCATTAGTTAAGCTGAAGGCATAAAATGTACAATGAAACAAGGAGTTCTTTGTGGGGTAACGTATAACGTCAATTTACTTGCAAATAACTTAAAATAACACACAGTCTGAAAATGGCACCCTCCGCCATGGAGAATGTCTGGGAGTGTGAACTTGTGTGATGCCTGATATTCACTACAAGGCAGTGGGAATGTTGGAAAAAAATCTTGATTTCTCCAGCTCTACAGAAACCATGGTGTCACCGGTATTTTTAAAGCATCCCCCCCAAGAACCGAATACGGTGCCAGGTACAGTACAGTCTAAAGGAAGGAGGAAGTAGGAGGAGCCTTTTATGAAATGGAGCTGGATCAATCCTGACATGATCACTAGCAGGGTGCCTCTGACAGTCTCAGAGCGTTTTTGTGTTGATTTGTGAATTCCTAAGGTGTACCTCTGAGCTAAGGCAACTGAGATGTCTGATGGTGAGTTGTTACTAAGTCACCCCAGGGATCAGTGAAACCTATTTGACCTCAAATAGGACAACAGTTTATTTAAAAATGCCTCAAGCATACTCAGATATGCAACAGTAGCTACAGGTATTGAAAGAAGCCAAGGTCTGTGGAGATTTTTAGAGCAGTAGGACCTGTCTTAGGTCACTGTGGTATTTTATGATAGTGAGTTGAACGCAGCATGGCACATTTGAACCCAAAAGTCCATCTCTTTCAAAGCATCACATGCCAACCTAACTCAAGGCAACACTGGCATCAATCATGGCTCATGTTTTGTCCAGTCTAAAGCAGGCTGAACACTGACATCCTGCCTGTGCAGTGGAGATACGGACTGGGGACTGATAGCAAGTCCATGCAGCTCAGCCCTTGCTCTTCTGCCTGGAATTCTTCTAGGAATATGCAGAGAATTCACTCCCAGTTCCCATTTATTCTTTATGCTTCAGCTGTCAGGAGGTGTTGGGCCATGGATGCCTGTGAGCAGTAGGTATGACACCAGACTCACTGACACACTGCATGTGGATGCTGGGCAAGCCTTGGGGCGAGTATTGGTCACACACATCCACATTTGGGGAGGAGAAGGCCTTCCTCAATGCCCCATCCTCTGCCCCATGTCTGTCCTTCCCACCTTGGAGTGGGCAGATGGTTCCTGCAGCAGTGCAGCCCACAGCTGGATGTCACTGGGACAGTGGAGCCTCACAGGGATTTCATACTGCACGTTTATAATAAACCACATTGCACATCCCCTTCTCATGTTTCTAGATGTAAATAAAAAAAGTCCTACATGAGTAAATGAGCCAGGGCTGTGTACTTGCAGCACCTGTCTTTCCATTTCTGGCCAAGCTGTCCTATATAGCTGTGCTAGAAATGTATTACATGCCCAGCTTTTTGAGCTTTGTCTTATGAGCTTTGTCTTATATGAATAGATGAATGATCACAAGGTGGCCATAGACATGCTGAAGTCAGGGATTCTAAGTAAGCCTAATTATTTGGTCACTGCCTTTTAGTTCACATTGTGCCTTCATGACAGGGCAGTTGACTCTGAACAGTCCATGTGTAATTAAAAGTTTTTATTAATGGTTTTGGATTGTAAGAAAACCAGTATTTAATTACAACGAGTATTAAATTTCAAAATCTGATGAGAACCAGAAAACAGAGATCTAAATTCTTGGAGTATTTCTGGTTTCTAATCCAAGTATCTAGTTCCTCACTGTAACATTTACTCCTGCAGTGATATGGCAGACCAGAGTGGGACAATCACAGACCTAAGAATGCAAGACCTATCTGGAGAATAGCACTGGAAACATCTGTGCAATTTTACTGGACTGTCTCGTGGCTTATTTTGGTTGAAATGAATAGTAATTATTTTTGACTTTACAAGAAAAATCAGATATATATCTTGGCACTCTCCCAAGGCCAGTAGTTTGGTATTTGTAGAGGAATATGGCTGGCTTTCGCCTGAAAGTCCCACAGCAATGAGTGTTTCATCTCATTCTTCAGTATATTTTTCTTCCCATGGCCAGTTCTTAGTGTTTCTCACCCTACTAAGCTTGAATTTTTATCCTACCCATTTCTCCTCTGTACTTGCCATGTGCTCACTTCACAATGACTTCTTCCACTCCACAGTGTTTCCCTGCCTATTCTCTGACCTCTGCCCTGCAAAATCTGTGTTTTTGTGTTGCTGTTTATCCACTATCCTCTTCACTCCTACCTCTCCTTCATCTCCCTGTCTGTTCTTTTTCCAACACTCTTCAGTTCTTCGACACTGTGCCCATAAGTTTGATGCTAAAACTGCCCTAAGTGGAAGGTAGAGCCTTCTGCTTTGGCATGGGCTGTGCCTGCCACACATGCACAAACTGTGGTGTTTGCAAGTGAGAACACTTGACTTTTGGGGTCTCCAAGGAGGGTTAGCTCAAGGGTCAGTGGGGAAGCCATAGGGCTGGCAGCCAGTTCTGTATCTGGAAGAGATCAGCTCCCAGGAGAGCTCTGAGCCTGCAGGGTGACATCCAAGCCCTCACTGTTCATGCAGCAGCTTCACGTGGGCCTCACAAGCTGTGCTCAGGATCAGATCACAAGTCTCCTGGTTATCCTATGGCCATGCCATTCTTGAGTGTGCCTGCAGAGTGTTCAAGGAGGGGAAGAGGCACTTACTATTTAAAAGCAGGCTAAGTTTATATTAACCATACTCCTTTCTCTAATCTGCTCCACAAAGTGCATCAACCTCCCACTGGGCACCCACACCTGCCGGGAGACAATTTGGTTGGAGTTCTGCCTGGACTGGTGGCACTCCTGCATTTTTGCCTCCCAATAAAAATGTTTAACTAGCTTAATTATAATGATCCTTTTCTGTATGAAGTGCTGCTGCCATTCATTGCAGTGCCCCTTCAGTATTTCACCAAGTGCATTACTGGAAGGCAGTGTAAGATCTTTGAGCAGTCATGGAAGGGAAAACAGGACTGTGCTACTTGGCCTTGTAATGTAGGGAGAGATGTGAGAGCCACGGACATCCCAAGAGCAGCCTGTCCTCCCTAAGTGAGGAGCACAGCAGCAGGTTAAATCATCAACCCCATGTGAAGGATGCCTCAAGGATTGTTGTGGAGTGCCAAGTCCTTCCTCCAAGAGCCTGTCCCAGAACAGAACTACTGGCTTATCTTCCTGTAGCAACAAAAAAGGAGAAGGATGTTACCATGTTATCTGCTTGGAGTGAAGATTAGTTTTTACTTGTTATTTCATTTACATTTATTCTGCCTTCTAATCTCAAGTGTGTTTTCTGACCTGGACAAATCCCATTTAAGATTTTCCAGCCTGAAATGGATTTCTATATCAAATAGCCTCAACACTTAGACTTTGGATAGAAACAGAGGCTGCTTCTCCTCTCTTTTCCATGCTTCCTCTCCCCTCTCTTCCTTTTTTCCAGCAGCTTTTTGAAATACCCAGTGGCCCTACTGCATCCCACAGAAGCCTCTGACACATAGAATCTCATCATGTTCATGCCCAGTAGCTTTGTCCACCTTCTCTCCAGCCTGATGCTCACTGACCAAAAAGCCCAACCAGAACATGCTTTTGCAAGTCTAGGCTCTCCAGCAGCTACCTTGCACTGGGACCATGCTAAGAACTTCAAACAGTGACAGAAATTGGAGTTTTCTGAGAGTTTGCATGAGCATATTAAGTGCTGAAAAAGACACCACCACAGGAAGAGTGCGGGTTGCACCTGGGATGAAGTCAGGTTAAAGATTGATGATGGTCATCCACACCTAAGTATCAGGAATGATGATTTGAGATTTCCAAACTCACGGTACCCATGAACAATTTCTGTCCCCATGGTAACAAAACAAAACAAAAAAAGCCCACTGCTTCCTCTCTACCTGTTTCTGGAGAGGTGTCCCTCATGTCTTTTTGCCATATCTTCATCAGGAACAAGAGACTTTTCTGTGAACAACTACCTTCCTGAAAGAAGCAGCAAAGATTTTTGTGGTTCTGTGTCTCAGACTTACTTGATATCAATTTATGAAATTATAGCTAAAGACAAAAGCAGTAAAAAGACAACAGATAGGAGATGTATTGAAAAATTGATGAGAATCAAACACAATTGCCTCTTAAAAAAGGAAGAAGAATATCAGACTGTCTGCCTATTCAAAAAGGGAAAAAAAAGTCACTATAAAAATACCCAAGGGGTTTCCCTCTCGTTCTTTAACAAAAAGAAATGTGAAGTCAGTGATTCAGTCCCCTGAGAAATCACTGTTTCTGCCGTGAGGGAGCCCCAAATAATTTCCCTGTGAGATTTGGGAGCTGAGAGGATTTTTTTAATGCAAGAGTTTCATTCTCCTGCAAAACAGTGCTAGTCAGAGGAAAAAAAAAAGAACAAGAAGATGTGATAATTAAATATGGAAAATTTCTAGTGAGTGTCTTAAGAGGAAAAAATGTCACATATGCAAGTCTGATTTGGAAAGGGATGCAAGCTGGGTTGTTAGGACAGATAAGCCTTTCTGATGAATTACAGCGGCTTAGTGGCACCGCAAAGAAACTGAATACTCCTTGTTCTATTTTCTGGATGAATTAGTTTCTTCCCATCTGTTCCCAAGGATCAGTGACATTTTCCTAATACAGCCGTGGTTTTTTGACATATGCCTGTAGATACTCAGCATTGTAGGAGCTCAACTTTAACCCATCACATGAGTTCTGTCTGTTTCCCTGCTGGCTGCTTCACCCTGTAGGTCCCTCTGGGCACGTGCCAGTGTGGGGTGGGATGAACTGAGCCAGACCACCCCATGGCCATGCTGGGACAGAAGCAGAAAGCACAAAACCATTCTTGTCATTCTAGTGTCACCAGTTGAAACCTCAATTAAGGAGATTATCTCTCTTCTGGAGATGTTCATCAGCTTTTGCTTAGCTCCTGTCAAATTAAATCTCTGTTAAATCACTGTTAAATATTTAATGGAATAAGGTAGTTTTACAAGAACCTCAGGGTTGCAACACACCATGCAAGAGGTAACCAAATCCCAAAATAAAGCTGCTGGATCTGGTTTAAGCCCATTCTTCTCTGTGTTCCTAAAAGGACACTAATATAATGCTGTAGACTTGGGAGGAACATATTCTTCAGTGTTATGTAGAGGCTGGTATCAGAGACATAAGAGCACAGTAAAGGTGGAGTCTCACCTCCTCTCCAGCTTCTGCCTGTAGGTCCCCTTGGGAGGAGGTTGCTGGGGCTCAGACCAGCAGGACTGTGTCCAGTCTGATTCCCTGTTGGAGATGCAGGGCAATGAACCTTTCCTGAGCATATGAAAATGCAGGTTTTGGAAAGGCTTTAACTTATAGCTACAAATGGTGAATTTTTATGTGTCCCCAGGAAACATGCACTTCTACACCCCAAAGGGCTAAGCCACCTGCCTCTGAGAGAGCTGCTTGTGAGGCTTATTTTAACTCAAAGCAACGTATTTTCCCATCTTTTGTTCCCAGACTGCTGATTGATTTTGCAGAAATGTTGATTAAAAAACTGTATCTCATCAAGACAGACATCATCGTGAGAAATTTCAGCCCAACTGGCTCATATTTAATAATGTGCATATGGCGTGCTAGCAGCATAAGGGACAAGCCAACTAATTGGATTAGAATTATTTTATTCAATAATTTATGATTAGTTTTACTAATATTTCTAATAGTGCCACAGCTAACAAGAATTTTAAAGCACCCTCAAAAAATCTGATTGAATTTGACTCAGGATGAGAGATTTGCTTAATTTCAAACTCCCAGCCTCACACAGTTTGTTGCTAAATTACAGGACTGCTTGGAGATACGCCCACATCTGAAAATAAAAATGCAGGTGAATTTATGAGACTGATAAAGGTGACAAAGAAATCAGGTCTCAGAAAATCTTCTGGATATGCATGGGTGACCTTCCCACAAGCAAAAGAACACTATAAAAGAGTATCAGCTATTGAATATTATTAAGGGGTCTCTGTGCTGTGGGTTTCTGCTATACTTAGCTGATGCACAGGCATGGGAAGCATCTGAGCTAAACTTTTCAGCAATTCAAAATTCTGAAACAATTTGACGTCTTAATTTCATATGTAACTGTAGAACTTTCATGGTGACTCCATTAGGCTTCAGGTGGAGATAATTGTTCTTCACCAATTTAGAGGGAGGCACATACTGGGGGATGAAGAAGTGATGAACTTTAAAAGTGCCTTTGAGAACTTGGAGAGAGGAGAACGAAACCAGGAAAGCTTTCCTCATTTTTCTTTCCCTAGCCTTGGAGGTTTAGAAAACGTGACTTATCTATAAATAAGGGGAATGTATAAATAAAAAAACAGTCTCCAAACATGAGCCTAAAACTGATCTCAGTGTTGCTTTCCATTGACAGATAACAAATATGCTCCTGCAGTCACTCTCAATGGGTTCATCTTTATTCTTGGAGGAGCTTATGCACGAGCAACCACCATCTATGACCCAGAGAAAGGCAATATTAAAGCAGGTCCCAACATGAACCACTCCAGGCAGTTCTGCAGGTGAGAAAAAACATTAAAATGGAATTACCGGTGCCTTAACATTTTCTGTTGATAAATAAGCTACTACAAGTGAAGGGGAGAGGGGAAGGGAGGTGTGAACGATTTGGGGTTTTTTCCTCATCTCTTTCCTGTTGGTGTTCAGGCACACAGCATTTCCCAAAATGTACATTCAGCAGTCTGTTCTGGTTCATGTGTCTCTTCACGTTCAGGCACGATGGGTCACGGGGAGGGATGTGTGCTGGGCTCCTCCAGCAATTACAGGAATGCTGTTCTCAGTTTGCCATGTGCAACTAGAGGATGATAAATACCCTCAATAGGAAAGACCACCATAATGTGGAACATTTTTGCTAACCAGCTGAAAGATCCTTGAAAGAAAAGGAATACTGAGTAAGCACCACACACCAATATTAATTACTATTATTTATTAGGTGCTTGTGATTGCTTTTCGGGCTCGCTTCCCTGATCGTGGTCACAAGTTGGACAAATTTCACAAATTGTCTGACAAAAATAAAACTTGGCAGCCATTGCAGGTACTGGCAGCACTTAAAGGCCTTTTAAATAGCTTTACATGGCTGCTACTGAAAGACAGGCTTGTTTTGGGCTGTGCACAGCCAGCCCTTCACAGAGCAGATTCCCATGTTGGGAAAGGGCTGAGCTGTTGGTTTCCCTGGAAAAGCCACAGCTGGTCTCTAGACACTGCCACAAGCACCAGGTGAGGGTTTGTTATCCATGTCTGATGCAGCAGCACCCTGAGGCACTGAGCCAGGCAGCGTAAAGAGGATGTGCCAGGCACTGTCCCAACAAAACACTGGCTTGGGGTGGGAGGAAGAGCAGTAATGGGGCAGCAGCAGGGCCCACAGCAGACCCACATCTTCCAAATATTCAGCCAACTGCACCTGGCTCCCCCACCCTACTGTTGGAAAACACTTCCATGTTTTAACTTGGATTTAGCCTTCCACTTCAATGTACATGAGAAAATGCCTTTTAAGAAACCACGCTCAGTTTTTCTCTTTTTGCTGGGTTTTTTTTCCTCATTTTCGCTGTTTTTCCCCCTCCTTTTCTTAATTTAAAGGGCACCCTCTCTTGGCTGCTGGAGCAGATATTGCTGTAAGCAGAGGGGTCAGAGCAGCAGCTTTGTCCCAAGCCAGCTCCATCCCAGTGGTTGCTGCCCTGTTCCCCTGCCCTAAGGATATATCCTCCTAGTCTCTCCACTCTAGCAGGAGGCAAACCAGGAGGAGGAATGCAGTGCTCAGGCAGCATATAATGATATTTTTCTCCTGAAAACTAGAAATAATGGGTACAATACCACTCAGGATTAGAGCCCTTAGCTGTAAAATGAAACATGAGGGGCTTGGACATTTGATACATTCCTGCATCTTCCCATCCATCACAGAGGGGAATGAGCTGCTCTTTTAACATCTTGGGTTTGTAAAAAGTAACAAGAATCTGTAAAAATATACAAGAGAAATTGCATGGCTAATTTCAGCTGTTGGCTGAGCATCTTACCTGAAAATTTGCCAGGGTTTCTAACATGAAGGGATGTTTGCTCTTCACACAACAGAACAGAACAACCAGGGAAGATGAACTGGTGACCTAAGTATTCCCTAGTGCTTAGGCACCATAATAATTGCCTTTGTTTAAGTAGAATTTGCCACCCATCCATAAAAAGTAACTTCAGACTTTTAGATGACTTTTTTTTCTAATGCCTAAAGCAACAGTGGACAGGAAACCTACATTTATAGATGAATGATCACAAAAAAAACCAAAAAAATACATAATTGGAAGCAAAAAAGGCACCATTTCAAAGATTCTTGAATACGCTGGGAAACAGTCAAGGAAAAAATATTTTAGCCCAAAGACATGTAAAGCCTGTGACAAAACCTAAATAAATCAGCATGTATGGGAATAGAGAAGTTGGGGGGGTCAGCAGTAACAAATAGGTTAAAAACCTGCTGCTGCTACAGGAGGCTGAGGGAACCAGTGCTGAGGGCTAATGGAAGCAAAAAGAAAGGCACTTAAAAACTTTGGGGATCAAATTTGTTATTTGAATCTGTTATAAAACCACTGCTGATGAGACTGATGAGGTATCAAATTAAAATACAGACTGATTGGGTGGGTTTTTCTCAACTATAATTGGAAGGAAATGTAGAGGTTTGGTTCCATGTTCTGCTGTGAGGGACCAAAAGCAGTCACTGTTGGCAGCAAGGAAGGATGGAAACTCTGAAATTATATTCTCAGATCCAGCAACCCAGCTGTCTTAGACACAGTTGTCTTTAGAGACTTCATTGAGAAGCTGATTGAGCCACTAATGTTGATTTTTAATAACTTTTCAAGTTGAGGATGGATCAGGGCACTTCAAGAGTGTTTCTGTATTCTGAAAAAGTGAAAAGGAGAATTTCAGTGCAGCAATTAATTTTGCAAAGTACCAGCATCAAGGTAAGTGGTCTCACTTAGCCTCATGTTGGTCCTCTGCAAAATACCAGAGTGGTTAATTTGGGATTTCATCAACAAATAACTAGATGCTAATAAAATAATGAAGATCAATCAATGCACTTCTCTGGAAAATGAGGCTTGTTAAACTACCCTGTTGTCATAGCATCATCATTTAGGTTTGAAAAGACCTCTAAGGTCCTTGATACCTGACACTGCCAAGTCCACCAGAGATGTTGGGAAGCCTGGTTCTTTGTTTTGGTTTGTAATACAACACGCCTGGCTGCTAAAGACAATTGTGATGCTGTAATACACTGCAATTTCTCAAAGGTATTTGGCTGGCATTATATGGAATTAACAAGGCCCATGGTAGAGAGATTAAATCTGCTTCACTGACAGATCTCAAAATGTAGTTGTTAATGAGAAGATACCATTGAGCAAGGCCACTGGTAGCAAACATTTCTTCTTCTTCAGTGCTATTTAATACAGCTATCAACAATCCAGGTAATAGAAAATCTCTCCTGATAAAGGCTGCAGGGGGCTTAACACTTACTGGGTACAAAATATTACAGAAGGAAGCTATTTTATCAGTTCCCTGAATATCTCAGTTGAACTGAGTCTCAAGCCAGCAGTGGTATTTTAAATATAAACTAAGACATGGAGGAAGCACACTCATAGCAGCCCTGCTCCCTAGAAAGCCAGGTTCTCAGAGGACGACATTAAGGAGATCACTCAGAGCAGCACAACATGAGCTCACATCACAATGCTCTGGATAAAAGGTCAGTGCAATATTGGAGATATAAAACAAGCCCCAACACCAAAATGAAAACAAAGCTGGGTAGAGAAAGTGCTGCCACATATGGCTCTGGGAGACGGGTCCTGGATCCTGCATCAAATGTGAAAATACCAGCAGAAGTTCAAAGGGAAGCTGCCAAAATGACCCCAGATTGCAAATCAAACCTTTGACATGAAATTCAAGGAGTTTATCAAAGAAAGGCTGAGAGGTGACTTGATCACTGGGAGCAAATGGAAAAGCTTTCAGTCTCGCAGACAAAGGCGTAGCAGGTTACAAGGGCTGGAAAGTCAGGTTACACATCTTGGCCTTGAAGTGAAACACTTTTCCAACAGCAAGGGTAATTAAACAGAGATGCAGCAAGGGAGGGGGTGAACTCACCAACACTCGCTGTTTTTAAGAGGAGATTAGATGTGTTTCCAGGAGAGATGCTGCCTGGGGAAATGTCCATGGCCTGTGTATACACAAGCTCAGATTAACTAAGCACAGAGGTCCCTTCTGACCTTAGCCTGTGAATCTATAAATTCCTCATTCCACTCATTAGCATGGATCACAAAAAACATGGTTTAAATGCAGCAACATAAACAACTTAAAAATTAACTGCATGCTATTGATCTCCTCTCACCAGGAATCACTCAATACTGAATTTGCTGGGAAAAATCTTGACCACATCACTTTTATTTTTATCTGCTCTGTTTCTACATGTTAGTGATGAGGGAGCATGATAGCCTCAAGCAGAGGAAAAAGAAATGTGTGTGACATTCCCTGCCTGTGAAAAATTAAAGGTCCGTTCAAATGGTTTTAATATCAAGTTAAATTACTTTTAATGAAAAATGAAAAATAAATGGCTTGGGTCTCCAGCTCACAATCAACAGAAGAGCAAATTGAGGATCATTTTCAGATTAAGCCTAGCCTGTCGGAAGTCAATAAGAAATTCATGCTGATGTAGAATTAACCCTTTGAAAGATTGTACTAAATGAAAAAATAGCTATAATAGGCCTGAAGCCTTCTAAAATTCACTGAGAGGTTGAACATCCTCCACACAACGAGTGAGGGAAATACTTGACATTTCCCAAACATCGGGCAAGTGTGAGCTTTTTGCCACACACCCTGTCTCAGTTTGGCAGACCCTGTTTATTTGCAGGATCTTGAGGTGGTGGACAGCAGCCAACAGGAATGAAAAGCCAGAAGGAGATGAGGACACCTCGCTCTGCCAGACACCTGTCTCCAGAAAGACTTGCAGATACCCTTCCCCTTCAGTGTGGCAAGGCCTGCCTTTGCAGGCGGGAGTTCTCCCTTCCCGCAGTGCCCTTCAAGGGTTTATTTTTCCACAAGTGAAAAGAATACCAAATGCGTTCCTGTGCATGATTAAAAATTCCATATTCTGCTTGCTTAGGATGCAGGCAGCGTGCAAACAGGCTTGTGCTACAGAGAGCCTCCACAGGGCAACAGCAGCAGCATGGTGGTGCCAGCAATAATTCCAGAGAAGCTAATTTAGTACCAACAATTCCCAACAGACACCAGAAAAGCATTTTCTTCCTCCTCCTCTGACTGCTAACCAGTAAGATTTATTAGATGGTTCTGCTGAATGGAAATCTTTAATAAAACTTTTGACTCAGGCTGGGCTGAACAGCACAAATCCAGGGTCAGTTTAGGGATTTACACACACACAGAGCCCCCAAACCTCTCCCCCTCTTCTTTTCAAGTAAGGCCTTGTTTTTGAACAGCAAATCATGGGTACTCCTGTACTGACCTGCCAGACACTGCTGACCTACAGCACCAGCTACAGCTTCCCCAGGCTGGCTCCTTTCTGCCTTGCAAAGCTCATGGAAACTCCAGGCACTGGAGCACAGCTTGTTTGGATGGGTATTCCCAGGTTCTGCTGTTATGGAGCAGGTTTCCTCAATGGCCATGTGCTTCCTCAACCTACAGGCTTGTATGTTCAATTGCAGCTGGAGGTGTTTGTAGTCCAGAAGGGAAAACCAAAACCTTTCAGCCTATCTGGAAGGGGACAGAAGTTTGGGGCTGTGCTCCACAGACAGCACTAAGAACTGCTGCACCAGACTAGTGGCAGTAATTTCTGAAGGTGCTGATCACATGAAGGATTGTGGTGAGCATTAAAGCATAACTGATACAGACAGAGCACTCAGGCCATTACTGATGTGCTCTGGACTTCAGAGTAAAACACTGCTGGTTTTCAGCAACAGGTAACGATGCCACATGATGGTTTTGGATCATTAGCAAAGGAAAGTGCTCGTAGAGTA
The DNA here is from genome assembly GCA_013399455.1 of Anthoscopus minutus. NCBI lineage: Eukaryota > Metazoa > Chordata > Aves > Passeriformes > Paridae > Anthoscopus > Anthoscopus minutus. The sequence continues at coordinate 140,767 of VWYI01032580.1, read as the reverse complement.
GGGGAGAATATAGCTGGAGTTTGGCCAAAACACCCACACTAATAATCCTGCTCCAGGAAGGGGTATGATATCCTCCTAACTGACCATGACTAATCTGGACCCTCATTTATCCATCTCATTTTAAAGATGACACTTCTGGCAGCACAGCACAGCCCTCTCAGCACCAGGGGCTGCCAGCACTGCCACCAAACAGGGGACAGCGCCTTGGCTCCCTGACTGCCACCACCCACAGACACAGTGCCAGCAGTGCCTTTGGCTCCAGGGCTGCAAACTGCAGTGCAGGTGTCCCAGAGAGGTCCCTGGTTCAAAAGAAAGCTTAAGGGGCACTTACAGCTCTGCCTGGTACTGCTCAGAGCCACACCCCGCGGGGGCTGGGACCATGGTGTTCCCTGGTCCGAACACCAGCTCCATCCAGGTGATGAGCATCCTGGAATTACAGAATATCCTGAGTTGGAAGAGATGCACAGGGATCATCAAGTCCAACTCCTGTCCCTGCGCAGGATAACCCCAAGAGTCTCACCAGCATCATTCAGTTCCACCTCCAGTAAAGCCCTCCTTATCTTAGGGCAGGAAGGAAATTCATCTACTAATAAATGCAGGGATCTTTTTTTTTCCCCTTTCTTTCAAGCAGATCCTGTGTTGACCTAACTGATAATGCTCAATAATGTTCATGAAACTGCTCCAAATAAATGTGTGCTTCTGCATGCATATCTAGGAATGAGGAGGGAGAAGAGCACTGTTTGAGGCCTCAGAAGATGCTACAGGGAGTCAAAACAATACACTAATTCAGCCATTTCATATCTTTTGCAACCCTGACAGTTAAAAGACAGAATTTTAAAAAATGGTTTGTTAACATTTCTTGTAGTCCCACTGGTTGAGATGGTATGTCCAGCATGNGAATTTTAAAAAATGGTTTGTTAACATTTCCTGACGAGTCTGACATGATCTTTAGGATTGAGCAGGAAATTTTAAAGCAGTAATAAAATTAACATTTCTTGTAGTCCCTCTGGTTGAGATGGTATGTCCAGCATTTCATTGGGAGAGAAAAGTCCTGGAGCAAGAGCACCCAGTCAAACGTACAAAATAAAACACAGTGAAATCCTCCACTTCCAAATCTTACTGTCCATCAGGAGATTCATCTCACTCTTGTCAGGCAGTAATTCTGGTTCCCATAGTTCAAAAAAGACACAGATAGACTGGAAAGGGTCCAGAGGAGGGTTGTGAAGATGTTCACAGGGCTAGAGAGCCTGCCTGAGGAGGGAACACTGAGGCTCAGGGGACCCTCACAGAGTATTCCAGCACTAAAACAGCAGCTACAAGGAGGACAGAGCTCTGTCTTGACAAGGAGCCACAGGGAGAAGACGACGGGGCAGCAGGTACAAGCTGCACAAAGAGAGGCTTCGTTGTGATGTAAGAATTTTTTACAGTGAGATCGCTGGAACAACCTCTCCAGGGATGTGGTGGAGTCCCCATCACCAAAGGTTTTCAGGATGCATTGGACAGGATGCAAGATAATCTCATCTGCTGTGCCTTTCCCACAAAAGGTTGAACTAGATGATCTTTCAAGGTTTCTTCCTGCCTGGGCTGTTTCTTGATTTTTTGATTCAGTGATTTAGTCCACCAAGTCCTTTAACAGGCAGCTGAGCAGGACCTTCTCTCCCATTTACTCAGCCTGGGCAAGGACTGAAAGGCAGGGAAGAGATTTAAAGGGTGTTTAGATTACACAAGCACACCAGTCATGGACAGTCAGGTCTCCACCAGCCCCTGGCACACCTCAGCTTCATCGGGATTTTCCTGGGAGTGTGATCCAGAACTTCATGGAGGTCAGCAGATGGATCAGATGACCCATGGCAGTGTCAGAGGACAGTTGCAGCATGATCCTCTGACACTGAGCATTGCTTGGGAAATGAAGGATGCCCAGGCACCTCAGGAGAATCATTCATAGGGCAGGAGAAGCCTCTCTAGTGAACAGCAGCAATTACCTGCAGAGTAGAAAGCTGGGTCATTCATTAGCCTGCACGGTAATAATTTGCTGAAAGTCATTTTTTTGGAAGGAATGGCTAAAGTGATCTGGATTTGGATGCCCATTACCTTCTCCCCTGGCATTCTGCTAGGGAGGTGGAGGTCTGGCTGCTTCACAGCCAGGGAAGCCACTGCCCCAAAGCCACCAGGGTTTGTGTCCCTACAGCAAGACTGTCTGGCACAGAGCTTCTCTCCTTCCTTCCAAAGGCTCTGACAGCCTGTAATCATTTTATCTCTCAGGATTAATGGCACCAAGCAATAAACTCACGTCCTAATTATTGTAATTATTTCTTTCTTTGTATGTCAGCCTTGGTAACGATGTTTTTACAGCTGATGGGATGGAAGGGAGGGGAGAAATGAAATATTGTCACAGTGAAGAAGAAAGAGCAATGAGCATACTCCTTTCCACTCACTTTTCTTAAGGTTTGAGAACCCACTTGAGTTTTCTGTTCCCTAAGGTCCCAGAAATGAGCAGAAATTGTCCTAATACTACAAAGTAGCAGCAATTTAGGATTAAATTCCTAATTATCTTAAGCACCTACCTGCCACTTTAGCCCCAGAAATGCCTGAATGTCTCCAAAGTTCCCTGCACATATGAGGACCCACTGTGTGTTCAGAACTGCCTATTTCTTGATGGCAGGAGCAGCTCACTGCTTTGCTTAACCTCAGGCATGACTCACAAGCTAAGCATTATGCCAGTCTTATCTCTAGGAATTGCATACGGAGGGAGCAGAAGCTGCTCTAATCACCATTTAAAATTCATACACTCTTCCAGAGGGTGGATTTCAGCATCCATTTCTTCCCCCCACTGTATTAGCACCATGATGGGAAAGTACAGAATTGAGCTGCTTGTCACAGGTGCTGGGCAGGAATTCTTTCCAGGGCTGTAGCCCAGGTTCCAGAGAACAAGGGCAGTATTTGCCCACTCGCTGTAACCCCAAATCCAGAGCATGGGCTCAGATTGTGTTGGGAAGGTTTCCTTGGCTGCTCAGCTGCTCTGCAGCTCTGGCTCAGAGTAGCTTCTACTAAACATGCCACAGAAAAGATTTCACTAGAAGGAACATGGGGCTAAGATGCGACACAAGAATTTGTAAGGCACCATGTCACTTTTAGAGACCTAACGTGAGATGCCCAAGGAATACCAGCACTTAAGGCCAGATTTCAGCTGTGAGCACAGAGCCAGCAAGGAAAGGCTGGTGGCTGCTTGGCTCCTGTTCCTATGGTCACCTACAGAGTCTTCCCTCTGGTCATTCCATTCTTCCCATCCAGATCAACAGCTCCATGCAGAGGAATTTCATCCGTCAGTGAGCAGTGAGTGGTAGACCAGCCATCACATCAGTGGTGACTGAGGACTGAGGTCCTTTCTGTGTTGGTGTGAGGTGCTGCCATCTACACCAGCATGTCCACACCAGTAAATTAAAACTAAGGCCATTCATTGGCAGCAGACCTGGATCATAAGCACTGATGGAACCAGCCCCAGGCTCCATGCTCCACACTAATATTTGTTTCAATTGCCCATTATTGATAGTTCTTCAGATATCTTTTTTGGGAATCTCTTGGGAGTTTAATTTTTCCCACTTAACCCAACAAAACTGGTAATCAATTTAATTTTTATTTCTTTTTTTTGCATCAAGCATTGTGTAGGAGTACTGTTTTAATTAGTAATCAGCATTTCATTAGAGAACCAAGGCAGCAGAGCTGCTTTGTACCACAGTCTATCTCTGACATTAGACCTTCTTCCACATCCCAAACCATATCCCAGACAAATAAGCTTCGATCTTCATCAACTTCACAATCCAGGGGAAGAAAAAAAAAAGTGAAACAAAACCAGCAACCACTACCCATGGGCCTCATCTCTCAACTCTCTGCTTATTTCAGCAGCCTCCACCACATCAGGAGGCTGGGGTGGGGCAGTCGTTCCCCCCCTCCTCATACCAGACTTTGCAAGCCACAGTTCCCAGCCTGCCTAAATAGTAACTTCTTCCTGTCCAGAGATGGGCTTTCCACTCCTTAGCAAATATCTTAAGTCCAAAACTGTGATTTAATTAGCACATTTGTCTGATTTACTGCATTGTCCAGTCCTGCCACCTCTACCTCCTCTGGGCAAAGGGACTGAGCCTTGGCAGGAGTTCCTGCTGGGCAGTGCCTCTCTGCCACCAGCTCTGGCTCCTTCGGAGGTGGGCTCCTTCTCTTTCAAAGCCATCTCTCAGGATGTCGCTTGCTTTACTCCAGTCCTTGTTCTTCCCCATTTCTCCCTGACGTTTGAAAAATAATTACCCATGGTTCAGTAAGTTCATTAGCAAACTCCCTTAGGACCCTGGGCTATGCATCATCCAGCCCTGCTGATTTGTGGATAGGCTCTAATCAAGTGTTTCAAGTTTCTCTCTCCTTCCTCCTCCATTCAGATTAACAGTTATTTTGACAAGATTCTCATTATTTCCTATTTCCTGGCGGTACCCAGGGACTAGGCTTATTTGAGTCCTCACTGTTGTCATTGTGAGTTTATTTTTAACCTCAGGCTCTGCTTCTCCACAAGGACATCAGAATCTTGTGTTCTTCAGAAGCACGTGGCATTGTCGGTGCCATTTTAGTCTCAGTTCATCCTGTGTCTTCCAGCGCTCTCTGGCTTTTGCCTTTATCACTTTTAATCTTTTCTCTTCTCACTACTTCAGAATTAGCCAGACAAAATTACTTTGCTTTTACCAAGCCTAGAGGATCACTACACTTTTCCACCTTGTTAGATCTAGGCCACCTTCTTGGTTGCAATCAGTTTCTCATCTTCCTGTCCCTCTTGTTCTCCCTGCTATCCTTTGGCACGTACATACTCTCAGGGTCTCCATTTTCCTTCCCAACACAATAATTCATCAGCTACTCTCCAAATGGATCCAGCCACCAAAAAAGTCATTGCCAATCCATATCTAGATTAATACCACCTTTAAATCAGCTTGTAAGGCAAATGTGGGTTTCCTGGCAGATGAAAGGAAACTACCCCAATTTTGGGTTCCCCCCACACAATGGAAAGGCAGCATGGAGCACAGAGCCTCTGCCATGCTCTGCCATTTCTAAATGCACACATAGGAGCCCAGCCCCATCTTCATCAGCCCAAAGCAGTGTCCTGCTGTGTGCACTATTGCTCAAGAGGCCAAGGCATAAAGTGGAAGAGACCAAGGGGTAATTTTTCTTTCAAATACCTTCCACACCTGTGCACCTTTGCTCTTACCAGGGGCCTATGGACCATGGGGTTAGCCCGGTCCCATCACTCTTCATTTACACAAGCTGTCTGAAGTCAAACACTTTCACTTTAGGAAAGCAGTATGGTTTTTTGTCTTCTTTAGATACCAACAAAGAGCTGTCCTGTCATTCCCTCAGCTCACAGCCCTGACCATCAGATCTATGTGCCCCAGACCCGCTCTCCTATGGACAACTCTGGGGTCCACAAGGACAAAGCAGGATCTCTGGGCCCCTGTGCCAGGGCACAACCACAGAAAGAGCTGAAGGAACAGAACATATTTTGAAGATTTTTACCCCCCATTTTGTAGCTTTCACTAACAATTAAAGGAGTAACTTGAAGCAAGAGCTTATTCCAGTTGAGGTGGTGGGAACCCCGAATTGCTTGGATTGGTTTTGCGTGTGCAAAGTATTACAGGGACACACCACCCTGATGCTTTTGCTGCAGATCCCATGTGTGGGCTGGAGAAACATCTTCCTTGGAGTTTTATCTGTTGTTTTCATTAGAGACAACAGTTACCTACCTGGCAGGAACGCAAAAAGGATTAATTTCGGAGAGAGATAGGGAGAGAGAAGAGAAATGCCCACACAGCTTTATACAGTTAAGAACAAAAGGTGTATTCATTGTTTACCCATTGTTACAAAAGACTGGGTTTAAGCCTAAAAAGAAAATTGCTCAATAAGAAAACTAACTCAAACTTTTACATTTTTTTTGAAAAATACAGTGCTGTGGTTCTGGATGGAAAAATCTATGCTACTGGTGGGATCGTCAGCAGTGAAGGACCTGCCCTGGGAAATATGGAAGCCTATGACCCTAAAACAAATACATGGACACTTCTACCAAATATGCCCTGTCCCGTTTTCCGACACGGCTGTGTAGCAATCAAGAAGTACATTCAGAGTGGCTGATGTTCCCCAGGAGTTGGATGGAGAACTGTTTGCACGTGCTGAAAGCAGGCAAGAAGAATACTATCACTTAAGGAACAAAAGCAGCAAAGCCAGCCAGTGAACATATTGCTCTAAAGTCTTGAATAGTGTCTACATTGAATGTAGAAAAATCATCCTCACCTTTTGGTGAACAAGGAGCAGAGAGCTCCGTGCTATGTAAGATATTGTAACTTAATATTGCAAGGGTGTCACTAGATGTTATAGTGGCACTTGTTCCGGACATCGGCTTTTGGTCAACCCAGGTGCAATAGAATTTCTCATATTTTTTAAGCTGGGGAAGAAAGGAAAAAAATAATCTGCATTTTACTTTAGAGCTCAAGCTTGATTCTTGAAATAACCATGCAGATTAGTTTTACTATTACACTTTAGGCATCAATCTATTTGGAAGGTCAAAGTGTCCTTACCACTTTGATTCCTATATTTGTTTCTAATACATGCTTTTCAATACCAATGACTGAAAGAAATCTTGTATGACAGATGGCTTACATTGATGTCAGTCTTCCATCAGATCAAACAAATATATCAGTTCTCTAGAGAAGAGCCCAAAAGCAGGGTGAGGTAGGGACTGGGTAGAAGAATAGCCATTGGTAATAAATTCCATGCAAAATGATGAAAACAAAAGGTCTGTTGGGCTGGATGAGTTTCTGCTCCTGGTGATTCTCGTGTGGGCACATGTGGCTGTGCCCACAGGGTGGGAGCCTTCTAAACTTCTTCCTCCGAGTTTCTGCTGATGAACATGGCAGTGCTCGATTCCCACAGCAAAATGGAAGCAGTTTGGATTCCAGAGGCATTCTCCTGATAAACCCACTTTTCACTTCTGGCCAGAATCACAGAAAAACGCACAGTGTACTGTGGGTTTGCCACGTGTTCATCAGACACAGAAGATGCCTCCTCTGGCTACGCACTTGGTTTTGGCTCTCAACCAAAATTCCTTACGTCGGGATACACGCCACTATCTTTTATGTAAAGTCTGAGAAGTTTTTTATTTTACTTTATTTTTTAAGTTCCCTCCTTAGGTGTGGAAGCCTTATACTTCTTATTTACAGATTTTAAACACATGACTTTAAAGCCCATGGTAGAAAATGCATAGACTTAAGCCCAGTGTAAGAGACTTCAAATTATTACTATGTAGAGTTGTAAGTATATGCACAGCACAGGGGTTATATTTTTATATATATTAAAATATTGTCTATCCAGAGAGCATTGTGATGTGGAAATTCTTTATAAATTTATACATAAAAGGAACAAATGGGAGATGGAGTGGGTGACATAGAGGGGGCAGGGGAAAGAATCTTAAAATTCACCAGTAGGAAGTAACCCCAAGCTAAGGATTGTATAGTTTCCTTCCAAGTAGAGGGAAAGAAGTTGCCATACTTGCCTTTGCAGACTCAAATCCCAAATGCCATACCAGTAATTCAAGAAGGAGGGTCCTGTACAGGGTGTGGGTGAGATCTTGCATTCAATATCTAGTTGAATTTCATACCAAATAACAGTAGCCTTTTTATATGGAGGGAGGTCTGCCTACAGCTTTGGGGAAATCAATGCAGATGGTTAGCTAATCATCTTATTTTATTAATAATCATTTATAAAATAAAATTTAAAAAAATAAAGACATTTGTATCTTGCAGTATTTAAAGAAAATGTGCTCGAGTCAGCTGAGTCAAGCTATAGGGTGACTCAAGCCTCTCATTTTGACAGTGAGGTTCCAGCCTTTGTTATGCAGTTGTTTTATTTATTCTTTAAAGAAAAGAAAAATAATAAGCACAACAAATTATATACTAGTATGTCATTTAAAGTATTTATGTCAAACAGGGTGCAAGTGTGAACCTAAAGATTGGAGCACAAGTTTCTAACTGCCTGGGGCAGGACTAATTTTAGTGTTGGTGTGTGTCTACCTCCAAAGGAGGTGCTACCTGTCAACAAGACTGAAACACATTCGACATTTCCAATTTAGCTTATTTCTTCATTTCTCACACTGGAACAAAACTGGCTATTTCTGTGAATAATATTAAAAACAGGGTTATCTGTAATGGTATTGTATATAGTTTATGTTTACTGTTAAGTTCTTGTTATATTATAATAAATATATTTATAGATCTAGATTCAGCATCCAGATTGGATTAATTTTGTCATGATTGATTAAGTAAAAACACTACACAAATGGGGACTTCATGTTTTAACCCAGCTAGGAATGAAAATGTATTCATTCCATCCAACTAGTTTCTCTTGCAAATCCAAAAACTTACTGCTAATACTTAAACACTCAGAAGCTTCCCAAGTGCTTTCATTCTCATTTCAGAAAAAATCTCTTAGAAGTAATTTTACATTTTATTCAGAAAAACTGTTTCTTGTTCATCTCTTTTCCCAAATGTACAATTAAATAAAGAAGGGCTCAAGATAGTTTAGGAAACTATCTTGAAAAAAAACCCTGATAAACAGATTTTTTACTTTCTTTTTTCTAAATAAAAGCAAAAGTTTGTGCTGCACTGCTGCTGTGATGTCTAAAAGATGAAAGCTGCATTTGCCCTATGGTCAAAATTCCTTCGTAGCCAGTGTGGGAGCTGCACCTCACTGAATACATCGTTCAGAGAGCAATTCCATGCAACAGTTCACAGCTTCTTTGATGTTTCATTAGGGTGTCATCTGGTAGTTGTAAAACTGGATGTGGAACAAAGATGAGCCAAATATAACTAGTCTCAAATACCACCACAGTGGAACATTTCAGCCGGATCTGAGGAGGTAATTTCTGTTCTGCACATTAACAGGAAGAGCCTAACATTTATTGAAATTGTCTCCAGTTCTTACAGAGTATTTAAGAGTGTGAACTGCAGTTTTTAAACATTTTAGTTTAGGCTTAGTGGTTGAGGTTGAACAGCCTGTGAAGATTACTAAAAGCCTTGCAATTCGATATTACAAAATCATGCTGCAATAATCCAGACCAAGTGGGCTGAGTTGCCACCCTTTCATCAAGGCTCTGCATGGATCTCTTACTCAGCACTAGTCAATAATACCTGGTAGGATGAACACTAACTCAACTATTTACTTTACTTGTAAAATTATTTTAGTTCCCCTCTGAGAAGTTGGCTTAGTGCTTTTGCCAAATGAATCATGCACACATACCTGCTCAGAGATTTTTCTTTTTAAAAGCTTTAAGAAATTCAGGGGGACAGGCTGGCTCAGCAGCCTGATAATGATAAAAACTCTTTTGTTCGCTGGTGTGACTCTCCCCTGGCTCACCTGGGAAGGAGAGTGATCTCCAAAGGGGGCTGTTCACTGTGTTGAAGAAATCACCTACCCCTCACAATTTACACAAGTCACCCCCCTTTCTCCCATTCTTTCATCTAGCGGCAAACACACTGTACTAATAAAACCTCAGCAACCCCATCTTTTAATTAACTGCAGGTAGCTGTTAAGGCTGTGCTTAGCACAGTGTAACTGCAGCAGCTAATTAAGAGGGCTGGGTACACTCCAGCTTGCCCTTGGAGAGGGGTCCAGACAAACCGAGCACCAGCACGAGCACCCGTGTTCTGCAGCTGCAGGGATTAGCCAGGAGAGCAGCTGCTCCTGCCCAGCTCCACCAGCACAAACAGGTTTTATCAGCAGAGATGGAACAGGCACAAGTGGCTTCAGGTACATGACCACCCTCCCAGCTTTTCACAAGAATTTGAAAAAAGGGAATGGATCCCAGCAACCGATCTCGGCTGTTTCCAATGCAAGGGCACAGGCTCAGCACTACACTGCTTCCCTATCCCCTACACACAGCACAGGCAGTCAGGACTCGGCAGGCTGCAACCTGTGCCAGGTCTGTAAGAAGACACTGACTCTGTATGTACTTGGACACTTGTAACTTGCCAATACAAGCTTTTTAAATTGGATGAGACCCTTAAGCTCACCCCTAAATGCCTTCTTCCCCATTTTACGTCAGCTCAAAAACAAGCTGAAGCGTGCTTTCAGCTGAGGTAGAGGTGTCTGCACATACAGGAAGGCAGCACTAAGTTCCCATCATCAGGGAGTGTTCTGGGTTGGTAACTTTAGACTGAAGAAAAAGTCAGAAAGAGAATGGTCTGGGGGGAAGCAGATGGATGCATCCCAGGGATGGTGTTCCCATCACTCATTAAGCTGGACAGCAATACCGGAACAGAAACACAGTTTTTCCTCCAAAAAGCCAAGCTGTTTGAGGCATGATTAAACACTCGCAGAGGTTAGAATTCATGAGAGGAAAAGCTGCCATTGTGGGCTCCTCAGCTGAACTCTGGAGGCCTGGAAACAAAAATCAGAGTGGTAGACTATATGAAAAACAACTCTCCCATTGCTGGTCAGCAGTGTTTTTTCTTTTGATAACACACACTACTTTCAGGAAGTCCTGTTTAGCTAGCAGATTTCTTACAGAGGAATAAATTCCAATTTTCTTTATCTAAACAAACTCTACTTCAGTTGACAGCAGCTTTATACACAGAATTTAGTGTTTTGGCTCAGATACTACCTGGGAGAAGGAAGCTCCAGTGGGGCCATCAAGCCATATCTGCCTCTGAATTTTTCTTTAGTGGTGGTCTGTACAATGAAGGTTTGAAAGGCTCCCCGCTTTTAATTTCATAATCTGTTGGTTTTGAGCAGTGTTCTTTCTTTGGAAATCGTATGTTCCCCAGATCTTACATAGCAAGATTCATACTGGCAAAATGCAGTATCAAACCTTTGTTGCTGTCCAGCATCAGTGTTTTTCCTACATTCTGGTGGCTAAAAAGCAGACACCTAAAGTCCCCTGTGACACTCTTGGAGAAGCATCAGCTTCTCACCTCATTAAAAACAACACATGTTAATAAAAAATAGGTCTTAGAGGTAGAAATGAGCCAATCCCTCTCCACATCTTGGGAACTCAAGCAGTCTCTAATTCCTAATGCAATGTCCCTGTGCTGGTGGACTGCATCCAAATAAGTATCATGGAATTGAACAGGGAAGGGGACACACCAAATGCTCCAAGAGTATCCTGAGCCTCATGCTCCACCAAAATCACTGTCCCTCAACCACGGTAACAATCAGCTCTCACAAAGCAAGCCTAAACTGCCAAACCCACTAGAATTTTGGTAGCTGTTTCCACTAAAAGTAGATCATCTTTTATTAAGTTATGTATTTTCATGTCCAGTGAGTGCAGTGTAACTGCTTGTTACATCAATTTCAATTTTACCTGTTTCGATTTAGGCTGAGCTTTTCTGCAAGTTCCCTTTTTATGTACTGGAACATTTCAGGCTGAGAAAGCTGAGGCTGCTGAGCCTGGAGGAGGTTACAAGGACACCTCATAGCAACATTCCAGTAACTGAAGGAGAGCTACAGGTAATACAGAGAGGGACTCTTTGACAGGAGCTGTTAGTTATGAGGGGAAATGGGTGCAAACTGGAAGGGAAATTTAGGTTAGATATTGGGAAGGGTAAGGGTTGTGAGACACTGCCACAGAACACCCAGGGATGTTGTGGATGCCCCAACTCCTCCAACACTGGCAGTGTTCAAAGCCAGGTTGGATAAGGCCTTCAGCAACCAGGTCTAGTGGGAGGTGTCCCTGCCCATGGCAGGGGACTGCGACTAGATGATCTTTAAGGTCCCTTCCAATCCCTAACATTCTGATTCTATCAGAATAAAGCCACACACAGTCTGTCTGGGGGAAATCAGGAGTGGAAATGTGGCAACTTGGGAATGGCTCATATTTCTGTTTACTGCTTGGCAAGAAGTATCCCCTCTGGAGATCAATACGTCCAGATTGTTTACTACCTGGAGAGAGTATCAGACTTTCCCAACTGGATAAGGAGTTTTTAATTCCAGAGGTAACCTAACACTCAACCATCTCCACAAAGCCTGAAAGTCTCTGCCCTGCTGACATTAATTTTTAATAGCACAGGGGTATTTCAGAGAGTGCCAATGTGACAGTTATCAAAGGGCAAGTGAAATGACTGGGTAATTACAGGGCATTCACCTGACATCAAGCCCAAATAAAAATGGAAAGATGATATCTAACTAAAGTGATCATGAATCAAAGGGATAAGAATAAATACAATGATTTTCTAGAAAATTGGCTGTATCACACAAAGCTGATCTCATTCTCTGACAGGATTACACATTTGATTGATAAGGTAATAGATTTTCAACAGCATATGACAAAATACTTCAACTTCCTCATGGTACAGTATTCAGACAGCAAATACTAAATGGGCTAAGAAAAGGCAGATGAATTGAGGAATACCTAATCTGCTCAAGTAATTCTCAACTTGGCACTATCAGAGTGTTTCTAATGGGGGAATCCTCTTCTCCCGAAGTTCTTGAAGGAAAATGTTGACATAAATCACTAGTCACAGACCTGTGGAACAGGAGATTAGCTGAGGGAAAGATAATGAGGCCTGAACAAGTCATATGTATGGTGCTGGCTCCTCTGGCTGTCTGGGATCCACAAAACTTCTTTTCATAAAGCTAAGCAGGACCTCAGAGAGATGGGAATGGAGAACGTTGGCATTTAGGATGGAGAACTGCATCATGAAAAGCTGCAAGTCTGAGAAGTGTCAAACAAGAGTTCCCAGCCAAATTTCATGGTATAAAAGGCCTAAATTGATCTTTAGATGTGCAAAAAGGGGGACAGAGAATAGGAATCAGTGATTTTTGCCTATAAATGGCACTGGTGGGACCTATGCTGGAATATCACATCAATTTCCTCTTTGAACAGATGTTGAAAAATTGACCTACTGCAGAATAAAGCCACAAAATTGACTTAAAGGCTGGAGAAAATGCAGTGAGCGCCATAAAAAGCTTGTTCTTCAGCAAAAAAGATAGAGAGAGTAGTTGATCACAGTGCATTAGTGTCTTCAGGTGGGAGGGGGGGAACGGGTATGAATACTCTAAAACACCAAGAGACAACAAGAAGCAGAGCCTGGCAGTTGAAGCTGGACTAAAACAAATGAGGAATAAGGCATGTGTTTCTGTCCTCAAGTTTTAACTACTCCATGAAAAGTTCAGAGAGCAGGGCAGATGTACTGTGTAGACTAAATGCCTTCCCCAAAAACACTGTTAAGCCATTCAGATGTCAGCAGGCCCTGGGCATGCAGGAGATTAAATCATACGTGCCACAGCATCCAATTCAACAAACCAGTATTTTCTGCTGGCATTATTCCCTGTGAATAAACACAAATTTTTGTAACAAATTGCTGAACATTTAAATCATCATTAGATGTCAGCTCATTTCCATTTCCAAAATTTATTCTCATGCATTGACAAGATTAACAGTGTAAAATTTATGTTCAGCTTGTGCTTTTGTGGCTGTCCTCTAAATCTTGTGAAAGGAAGCTTTTTATTTTTAAAAAAATCTTTTTCCTGCTGGACACACTTTAGATTTTAGAACAAGACTCTGAAGCAGCCTAACCCCAGTATAAAGGTGAGGCATTAATTAGATATCACATCTTCAGTACTTCATGAAAATGTAGTCTTACATGCTTTTATTTAGGATACTTCAAACATCTATAGAAAACAGTAATTTATTACTAAGCTGATGTTATAGTAGCCACACAAGTGACTATCAATGTTACATTTCCTTTGCTGCACTAAACCTTTTGTAATGTCACAGAGAACACAGTGGGCATCACTTAAAAACATATGTCAGAGTTGAGTTCATTGGAAACCTAAAATGTATTAGCAATCTGTCCTTCCCTGTCACCAAAATCAGGTGTCACTGTTCTTCCAGGCAGCATCCACACAGAAGGGATTCTACAAGGTGCCACAAAGACAGCAAGAGAATGCCAGATCTTTACAGCAAAACTGTAGCTGGGGCTTTGGAGATCACAGCTAGGTTCTTAGCTAAATAAAACATTATTTTCTTTTCCTTCTACAGAAGAAAGATTCCTTTGTAGAAAACTAACGGAGTCCAGATTTAATGTATTTTCTAGGATGAATTAGTCCTCTATATTCTGTTTCACTCCCTTTGATGAATAAATACTTCAAAGGGAGTCCACAAGGAAAAGAAAGCGTCTTTCCTTCCTCCCAATGCAGTCCCGAAGTGGAGAGATGATCTTCTACAAACTCCTACTTTAACAGTCAAGCATCTCTGGGTTCTGGCACAAATCAGATTTTACACTGATGCAAAGAAGCCTTCTCATGTCCACAACAAAACCAGGATGACAAAATGGTGTGAGCACTCCCAGCAGCCATCCAGTCTGAGGGACTTGTACTCTTCTTACACATACTCTGCCAAAATCCAGATTACTGGAGGACAGAAGCAAACCCAGCAAACCAGAGAAGTCCAGTACAACAGAACCAACCCCACTCTATCTATTGGCCAACTCGTCCTGGGGACTGCATCACTGACACCCCAAATGTGGAGCTTGAACAATCTCTGCCCCCAGCCTGCCCCACCCCTGTAACTGAATGTGAGGAGCCTTTGAACACCACATCACTTTTTGCACCTCAGTCTTGAAAGCAGCATTATTCCACATTAGCGTTCCAGACCAGTCAATCTCAATGGAAATGGCCAAGTTTGCACTAACATTCCACTAAAAGTGATGAATCCATTTAAAATCTTAGCTGCTTATCATGCTTTTAAAAGGAAAGGATTTTTCCTGATATAAAAGTAAGGCTCAGTATAGCGTAACTCAAATGCAATTCTAAAATAAATAGAATTTCATACTAGTCACAACCATCTACTGGCAGTGGGTTCAACCAAAATATATTTCCTATGCAAATGATCACACTGGGGAAAAAAAAAAGACTCACCTAGAAATGGAATGAGGCTGAATTAATTAGTGTTAAAGTTTATAATCCTTCATTTTTACATAATAGTTACATGGCCACAAGTGAAGCATAAAAGGAGGAGGAAAAAAATATGAAGTGTTTGGCTTCATTAATCAGTTCTTAAGTTTACTGATTTAGCTTGCAGAATTTATTCACATGCAGTACTGGCTTAAAACCCCATATATTACAAGTCCAAATCCTACCCAAGACACAGCAGAAAAAAATCTCATTTTTAAATTTATTTAAATAAATTACCTGAAGAGCTTAAGGAGAAAACAGAGAATGTGCAGCACTGCAAATTTAAAGAAATATGGGAAATTGGATTTCAAAACTACATTCAAGGCAGAAATCAACAGCAGAAGGAAGCAACATTAAGCAGTGAACACTTGACAAACACAAGTGTTGCACAAGCATTATGCTTTAGGAACACCCACCCAAACTATTTCTTACTAAATCATGCTTTTGAAGTACCACTCGAAATTCAGTATGTTTACAAGGATCCATTTGTCAGCTCCCAAATATTTTGTCTCTTTCAACTGGTTATTTTTATAGCCACTGCCAGAAATCAGACCTGAATCTATTCTCTGTTTACATGGCCATTCCCACTCCTGAAAGACAAAGAGAGACACAAGACCTCACGCTCTACTTCCTTTATTCAGGCTGCAAACCCAGGTGTGGCGCTGGGACCCGCAAGGCCATTCAGGTCAAAGCACACCTGTCCATGCTGAGCCCAGGCTCTCAACAATCAACTTCATTATTATACAACAGGTATTAAATTTCATATCTAGTTGTGCTTTCAAAGTTGCATATAAAAGTGGAATTGGAGTCAGACATGAAATTAAGTTACTACTACCACCTTCTTCAACTACTCTTTTGCCCAGGAGCCCTACAATTTAAGGTATGCAGAAAGGAAAAGAGGAAAATGTCCATGGGTGTTCCATGTCCTACACCTCAAGAGTTCATCTAAAAACAAAAAAAAAAAAAAACACCACAAAAAACAAACAACTCAAAGTCTTAAGAACAACTTTGCTAAATATAATAAATAGAAAGGAAAAGAGTCTTCCCTTAAAAAAACTCTCTAATTAGAAGCCTTTTCTCTAACAGACAAACACTGAAAACAGAAGTTGGACCAAACTGCTCAAAACAACTAAACAACAAGATCCCATCTAAACTGCAAAACCAAGAAGGTCTAGTAAGGAAAATACTGTTATCAGCCAGAAGGCAGCATTTCTTTTAAATACATTTTTGAAGGATCTAAAGCTGTGTTTTCTTGTCATCTTTATTCAAGTATTTCACAGCAGTTATATTACAAATTACAGTAAAATGTTCAAAATTTCCAGAAGTTCAAAAAAATTAAATAACTTACTTCAAACTAACGTAAAATGAAATCAAAATGCAAAACATCAATTTAAACACAATTCTGAATAAAACTATAGAATCCAAAATATACCATAGCTGATGAAGGAAGTCTACTTAATCCACAAAGTAGACACACGTTAATGAAATCAAACAGGATGCCCCAATGTCTAAATAACCCAATGTACAAGATACAAAAGATGCAAGTACAAGCCCAAATTCAAGCTTATGTTGTGATTACAAAATAAAACAAAAACAAAAGACTATCAGCTGCAGGACCTGCCATTCAGGTGAAGGTAAAACCAGCGCTGACTCACCAAATTAATCAAAAAAAAAAANTGAGAATAAAAAAAAAAAAAAAAAAAAAAAAAGGAAGACAAGATATTACAAAAACCCATTAATCCTATAAATACATTGGCATATGAGGAAATCAAGTAACAATACAGAGGACACAAAACAAAACAAAAAAATCACAGGTGAGATTCAAGCTTGCAAATACAATTAACTCCAGAGCCAGCACCCAAGAGCAACTCTATCACTCCAAACCAGGCCCCCACCAGGCCCCCAGGGAAACCTCCTCCTCCTGGCTGGCCACATTCCATAGAGTCCAACACAAGGACTCACACAGGAGTTTATTTGCAATTTTCACAAGAAACAAGGAAGAGAGGTCAATTTGTACAAACTCTTGCCAGTGCTATGTGGCAAAAAAATTAAAAACACACAAAGAGTAAACAAGTTTAGACCACATGGATAGATTAACAGCTGTTTTTAACTCTATAACCACCAGACATCTGTAAAGGAAAACAAAAACTGAAGTGTGGTTATTTGGGCTAAGAAGGTGAATATATCATTTTAGGTAAGCTGTCCACTAGAACATCTGATATTAGCTACATTTCTCTAAAACAACATGGCAGCTCCTCCATTAGTAAAGTTGCCTCTTAATGATTTTTCCCAATCAACAACTGACAGTAAAAATTTTCCTTTAGAAACCTGACCTTTTAGAACCTTTTTTAATGCTAGGCATTAGCTTAAACTTGCTTTTTACACTCACTGGTGACTAAGATTCTCAACTGTTTTAGTTTATATAAATTTATTATCTTCTTAAAAATGAATGCAGTTTTATCTTCCACAAGTGCTGCTGTTACTTGAACAAAAACTTCTTTGAGTAAGTGAAACTGGAATAAATATTTTTAAAAAATTCTGCAGCAAGAACCTGAGACTTGCAAAAAACCCTTTTATCAGAAACTTGCTACAAAAAATCTGCTACATTTCATTTAATCAAATCTTAAAGTTTGTAACAATTTCCATCAAAATACAAAATGCTGTTAATGTACCAGACACATAAATATCTCAAACAGGTATGATGCTAATAAATACTAAATGAAACATGGAAAAAAATCCCATAATCAAATCTGAGATCAAAGAATCTCATTTAAAATGTGTTTTCTGCTTGTTTTTGTTGTTTTTAATCGCACTTTCCCACCTAAAAAATACAGTGTTTCTGCATGGGTTGCATTTAGGTGTAACTAGATGTACATGAATGCTTAAAACCTTTTGCTGCCATTACCTATGAAGAAAAACAGTGGCAACCAGGGGAGAAAAATATCTAAGGTAGACTGCTGTTCAACCATGATGGACAAAGCACTTTGGATTACTGCAGTAGCCCAAGGCCCATGTTTTCTCTCTCTGCAGCACTACCCTGGGATGAGCCGTAGAGGTGGAGACAAGTCCCTAAGCTTGGGTTTGTACATGGGAGCAGCGTGATTGCAGTCCTCCATAAACACTGTTGGTAACTAAAATACAAAAAGCTGAGGTAGCTCAGTATCTCTGCAGTAGTGTGTTTTCTCTATTTAAAACTAATCACACCATGTTGCATATTTCTGGACAGACACTTCTGCAGCTACGCAGGGACAGTCACAATGAATGGTTCACGACGGGAACACCAGCCAACTGCTCTAGAACACTTTCCACATATGTGTGAAATAAACTTGCCCAGGTAATGTTTTAATACCGAGCTCATGAAAAACATAAAAACTGCCTAGACTCTTCTCTCCAGCTGCCAGAAAGGAAAGGTGTTGAACTACACAATTCAGACCAAGAGAACTCTTGGAAAAGATGGATATTCAAAAGGCTCTCCTCCAATCCTCCCCACAGTAACAATGCTTTGCACAGAATAATTTGTGAAACCTAAGTTTTATTTTCAGCTGAGGTTGGGCTCCAGGACTTTGACCAACTATAGTGTCTACTTGCCTGCACTGCACAGTCCAAGGTATATTACCAACACAGACCTTCCCAAAGAAACCTGCCAGTATTAATCTTGCCTTCCTTAGAGAACTCACACTGGAAAACAAGGACATGGTGGGAAAATGCTTCATTTTTAGCAACAGAAGAGTTTCACTGTGTAACTTGTTTTTAAAACAAAATATATACCAATGAAAAAGGAATTTCACCATTTTGGTAAAGTATGTGGCTTTTTCAGTGTGTCTTAGTTTAGTTCTGTAGAGTAAGACAGGCATTATAGAACTATAATACTGGTTGCCATCCAATGAAGAGAATACAATTCATCCTTTTGGAGATCTTCATTCTGCAGACAGCTTTCTAACATTGCCATTTGCTATAATCCAAACAAATTGCTTAGCCTTATCTTTCTCAATTGACTAAAAGGCACATTAAAGGCAGTTCTAGAGAGCCTCTCAAATTTCTGTACATCCAGTTACTCAAGATTCCTACCACAATGCATCACTGCCTTCTTTAGGACAGATTTTTTTTTTGTCCATAACCCCAGAGAAGAGAAAAATTGGAAAAAAAATTAAAAAAAACGTTGCCTGTTTAAAAATATTCAACTTAGATCTGCTCTTTCCAGTCCTCTTGTATGTGTTGGTCTTCACTTTGCCTGAAGTTTCCCCAGAGATAATGCATGTAGAGTGAACAAGAGCAGGAATGAGAACAGTTTCTGTAGCACCAAAAATCTCCAAGCTGTGGCATTGTATTCTTTATTTATATCAGATACAACTATATGAAGTTCCGTTTGGTTCTTGTAGGCTGGTTGGTTTCAGGTACCTGAGACAATAGCACCAAATTCAACAGAAACAAAAAGAGAGAGCACTTAAGAGCAAGGCTCTGCACATACTTGGTGCAAATGGAAACTGAATGGCTCAGAGGACTGCTCTCCCATGAGCAGTTTGAGAGGATAAACCCACCCATCTTGACGAGTTCACAGGAATGTTTCAAACACATGAACTGTTCTTTCCATCTCCTGCAAGAGACACAGACCATTAACTATTCATAAATACAGAGGCAGAAATAGAGTTACTTCATGTAGTAGTACTTACTGTGATACTTTTTTTAATCTGAACAAAGAAATATATGAAAACATATGTTTCTGTTTAGCTGCTATCTGCTAGCAAAATACGATAAGAGGGAACTCATTAAAGAAGTATTAATGCAGAAAAGCACTCTATTATCAAGGCTTATTATGGTCACTTATATAATTAATGTGCTCAATACATATTAAGAAAGCATTGCAGTGGCACAATACTTGAGTTCAAGTTTTAACTGCACATTTATGCTGTTGGTGACCCAGCTGTAACCACATGTCTGCACAGTTTGGATAATCAAAGTAAAGATTGGTCTCTACACACTCCTGCTGGACAAATGCCTTTTTAATCTACCTAACATCTTGCACAGACTCTCAACACATTTTTAGGTGACTATGGCAGGGAATAGCATGAAAATTGTTTGAAAAGTATTCTGCAGGAACTCTACAGAACCCCCTACTATGGCTTTTCCAGGTTTTGTTGTAAATTATTCAGAGAGAAAAATATTTATTGCTCAGTGATTCAACTGGAAAGTAGCAATTGTTGCCCTTTTCTCAGCAGGGCTGGTTATCAGTTGCATCAGCAAGCAGATCCAAACCCCTCTGCACTTAGAACAGTGGTGATGGAGGGGAATGCACACCCAGAGCTGGCATCAGCCTGTGCCAATGGTGAAATGACCAATTTGCTGTTGATGCACAGGAGGCCTTGGAGGGCAAACACTTCAATGACAAAGGACGACGACAAGGCAGACACCTGGCTTCCACCATGCTGCACTGACCTTCCCAAGGCCATACTTACCAATCAAGAGAGAGAGTTCATGCTTCTAAGGCTTTCTATGAAAGTCAGAATCTGCAAACTACATGGAGCATAGGAGGGCAGTTGGTTTTGGCCTAGTTACACCAACACTACCAGGAGCAACTGCAGCAACGCCGGCTCAGGGTGCCTATGAAATCACCACTTTGCAACCACTGTTAGTCATGCCAGAAACATGGAAACTGCTTCCACTCCATTTTACTCTTCTAGCATGTGCTCTTCATGCTGCTGTATACTCTCCTCTTTTTCCTCCTTTCTTTTAGGTTAAATTCTTAATTCTCTTCTGCAGAAAGCATTCTCAGGAACAATTGTCAGTTTCTAAGTTACTACACTAAGCTTTTTTCTTTTTATAGATACCTTCTTCAAAGTCTATTAGAGGTTTTGTCTGCTAGTAGAACAATAAATTGACAGATTAACAGTTTCTGAAAAGCCTATCTCACAATATTCAGATAAAAAGGAGCTGTACAACATCACCTCTATAAGTTGCGATTTGTCATAGTCTCTGCGATGTCTGTAGATGCATTGACTGAGGAGTGAATACAATCTCTCCAGTTGGTCAACAGTCAGGTTGTCACTTTTCTTAACCACTACATCAAGCAGTTTCTGTTGGAACAACAAAAGATGAAGTTAAGAGGGTTTCTAGAATAATTTCTTAATTTTCTTAAAGGACAAATGAGAACTGCAATGTCTTTCTGAAGCTCCCCTTTGACGGGATGCATACAAATGAAATGAACCACACCTGGGTATCACCAGGGCCACTGCTTCAATATTTATACAAAAAGGACTTGATGTCTCTTTTCACTTCTCTGCCTATAACCACACTTTTCTTCTAAGATTCTTTTACTCAATATAGCTGGGGCAATGTTTGTTCTTTTGGAAGGCTACTTCATCCTATTTCATCTTGGTAAATCATTGTAACAAAGCAAACCCTAAAAACTGCTTTGATGGCTAAAGCAGACATTTTTAAGAACTTATACTGGCAGGGGAAAAAAGTTCCACTACATGAAAATATTTGTACTTCCACAAATGTTGATAAATGGAAAAAAAAGAGAGAAGGGGGTAGAAGAATGACACAACACATGTAAAATTTCTAATAACAAAGGTGAAAGTATTTTACATAGTAGAAAAGAGTGACATTTAAGATTTTTTCTTCTCTTGTCATAACAATTCTATGGTTTTCAAGGAGCTTATCATCAGTACTCCACAGAAAATGGGATCTAAATTTCATAGGTCACAGTAGGTCAAACTACTTTTTACAACTGAAGACAGCAGACTTTGTTGTAACTTTGCTTAAAAAAAACTGAAAGAAAACGAACTAGCAGTCTATAATGCCAAAACATCAACACAAATTCCCATTTGCTTTCCAATCCACTGAGTTTTCTCCACCAAGTATACCTACAAAGGAAAAGATTATGTTAACTCCCAATTACCAGGCACCCAGCAGTTTCTTGGTACCCGGCACAGCCAATTAACACATATGAGTACCTGCAAAAATGGCAATTAAAAGAGTGGACCGCTGTGTCATTACTGGATTATAAGGGTAATAATGACAGGACAGTAAGGATTCAGTCGTTTTACTAACTTTTCATCCAAAAAATGCTGGTTGGCAAATCATTTCTAAAAGTTGCTACCATCATAATACTTGTTTGCAGTCAAAACTGAAGGAGATGTTGCTTCAGGACACAGAAAGGAAGTTTTTTTCATGGAGTCTGTTAATAGTTCAATTTTTTCAGTTCTGTTACCTTTAGTCTGTCATGGTCAACAACCACAGAGGGTAAGGGATCTGAAGGTTCCTCTGGAACCTGCTCCAAACTTGTGGGCTTTGACTGCTCCACAGGGACTTTTCGTGTTTTCTTGCTTTTGAACAAACCTGAAAAAATTTGAAAAACAATTATCAGCACTATCAGTCCCACAAAATGCAGCCTATTTCTTCACTTCAATTTGATTTTGCTTGTTTAGTTTGTTGGGTTGTTTTGAATCAAGCAAGATTGTAGCAGTGCATATTATTCATCAGTTTTGCCGAATTCTGAAAGTTTACAGGTGCAGAAACTCACAGTTCAGAAGACACACACAAAACTGGCAACCTTTAAAACCCAACTCCGAAGTGCCAACTTTGAATGAAAACTGAATTCCACTGAGTTTTCTCGTCATATCTTTCTATTCAACAAATTAAACAGCTTCAAAGCAAGATCACACACTAAGCAAATGCTGAAATTCTTTCTGCTCAAGTGAAACAAATCTTCATTTTTCTCTCTAAAGAATCCCATGTCTTCATAACCACAATATTCCAGCATGCATCTGCTCTACTCCAAACCTCATGCTTTTGTTACACGTTTCTGTTTTCTTCCACCTCTGTATTCAAGCTATTGACCAATCCTATTGCAAAGACCAAAATATTTTCCTATCTCCTTATACTCTCCCTACATTCATTCACTATTTTTCTCCTCAACTATTTAAAATGCCTTTTCTTCTGAGGACCCCTGCTATTATAACCATCCTAAAGCATACAAAATTCATCTACCAAATTCAGAAATGTAAAGGCTCTTAAAACATCATGCTCTTCTTGTGATATCCCTAGGACCTTTCTTGTATTATTCTCCTTACCCTTAGAGAAAATATGTATGTACAAACACAGGCAACATGTACACAGTAATCTTCTCGTAATTCAGATCTCTCATTAAAGCTCATTTACTTTGTAAATCTCAGCGCTAACTTTTGAAGTAAAGATTTCATTCTATTAGATAATTCTGAAAGCTCATTAAAAAGGCAATCATGCATAAGGCTTCTGTTTCTGTTCCCTGAGGAAACTATCTCTCTTGTCTTCAAAGGACATGGCCCCTTCTTTTATACACCACCAGAATTTTCCTCCTCCTTATCTTTTTCCCGTGCTGTTATTGTGTTCGCTGTGACTCCATAGCCAGATACGTTCCCCAACTGATAAACAACAATCTGGCTTTTGCTATGAGTTAAACTGCTTCAACTTTTGTTACAAGCAAGTTTCTAAAGGAATACACTCTTTATTTCTATGCATGTTATCTAATGTCAACAATACTGTTATCATATTCTCTAACAAAACAAGTCAATATCTATCATGTAGATCAAAATATAAATCAGATAGAACATACAGACCAAAATATGTATTGTATTTATTGCCATTTATAATATTTTAAAATATTTAACTATTGGTTTAATGTAATCTCAGTATTTCCCACAAAGCTGACAAATATGAACAGAATAGTGTTAGTTTGGAGACAAACTTTCTTGCCTAAGACAAAAATACAGCGAGTCAAGATTGCACTTCTAATTTTTCTATGTGGAATTAAATGATTTAAGCATACTATGAGTTACAAATAGTCAGCAATTTTTAAAATATTACTATATAATAATAATAATTGTAATATAAGATATTACAGTGAAAAATACACACATTAACTTGGTAACTGATATAAAGACAAACATGGAAAACAAGCTATACCTTCTTTATCTACTTCAGCATCTTTAGTTTCAATGTCTGTGCTCTGTAGCATTTTCTCATTATTGCTTCAATGTGGTAACTCAGCTTTCACCAGATCAGTTCCTTGACTTACACTGGAAGCTTCCATTTTCTCCTTTGGCTGATCTTCAGATAAAGATTTTTGTTTGTTACTAGACCCATCACTGTTGTCACAGGGTGAAACAACATCAAATGATTCTACTTTACCATTATGACAGGCTGGAACAGGTACACCTTTGGAGCTGTGTACAGATGTCTCTCCATTCACACAGTCCCCTTTCAATGTAGAGTCCTTCCTTAATTCCTTTTCAGCACCCAGGACAACACTGTCAGTTATTAACAGGGATTCATTTGAGCTCTCTTCTTCTGTGGATGCAAAATTGTTTTCCTTTCCTGATGTCCCATTGTTAAGCCTCTGCTCTGCATCTATATCCATAATATCACAAGAGGATTCATCATTTGTCATAGAGAGGTCTCCTGTTTCCTCTCCATTCTCCTCAATGCAGTCAGTGCTGATCTCTAGCTCTCCATTTTCCAGCAATTTACTATCATCACCATGATTTTCATCATCAGCAAACTTTGCATCATCTTCATCCTTCTTCAAATTATTGACTTTCCTCTTCTTAATAATGCCTTTGCCCCACTGTGAGCGCCGTCTCGATTTTCTCCTTATTCGAACTGAAAATAAACACATAAACAAACACTTTTAGATGCACAGGTATCCCTCAGTAAAGAGACCAGGATATAAGAATATGGTGCTGTGTGAAGCAATCAAGTATCTTTGCTCGTCAAGGAAAAATAAGATGTCTGTTGATTTGAATGTAAGCAAATTAGAGGTAACAAGGAATTTCAGAAATGTAAGGAGCAGATACTCAGTCATCCGCTCAGTTCCTAAGCTACGGAAACAAGAAATTTGTACTTAGAACAGCTCAGCAATGATGTAGTAATTTGGGTAACACAGACTCTAAAGACAGCTATTCTTGTTTTCCCTTTTTAGCTCCACAGTGATTTGAAATGTTATACAATAAAACAAATGAAAGTGCAACCCACAGATTCATAGAACAATTCAGGTTGGAAGGGACATGAGGAAGCCTCTAATCCAACCTATTACTCCAACCACAGTCAGCTGTGAGGGCCATATTGTGCTACTCAATTTGAAGCAAAATAGGCATGTGATCCTTTTTTCATTATTTATCCAGGAAATTCTCTTATTTCTTAGCTGTATTTTCTGTGGACTTGAAAAATTGCGTAATAAACTATTTTTCAGAAAGGCCATTTTTTTTTTATTAACCTCTCTGCAGTGAGATACAACTAAGGGACCAATCTAAAGGTTTTGGGGCACATTTGTAATTTGATGAGCAAATGCAGAAGGAAGATAATTCAAACCTAATGCTATTGTCAACACCCTTTTCAAAAGCACTAACTAAGTACAGCTCAAAAGACCAAGACACTGGGAAAAAGTGAAGCCTCTACACTCAAATCCAAGCAATGATAAAGACTGTACTAGTTTTGCAAAATTGCTAAAGTTATGGGCAACTACTATAAATGAAAATCACAGCCAATAGTAACCAGAGACTGACAAATTTCCTTCCATTTTCAAAGTGAACTCTTATGCTAAGCACCTCCATAATGTTCTTTATATTTATAAGTTGCTTTGATTTATGGGGTATTAAGTCCCACACCTGAGTCTGCCAACCACACACTGAGTTACAAAGATCTTGCTTTGAAGATACAAGCATTATGCAGGTACAAGTGTTGAGCACAGTTGTACTTCAGAACTTCTCTCCAAGAGTGCTACATTTAAGCAGGTAGTTTAGCAACTACATTTGGAGTAAATCTTAACATTTTAGCTTTAAAGCTATCAAAAGATACAATCATACTGCAATATAAACAGTCTCACCTGGAATATGTATTTATTGTTACAATAATCTTTATGGAGAATTGCAAGATTTGAGGGGGGAAAAAGATACCTGCTTTCTCCAGCTAAATTCAAGATCTGATAGTGACTTCTACAGTTAATGTCCCTCTTTTATTGATGACAAACTACAACCTACTCATGTAACTTTTCAGGAATTCATGTACTTTTTCCCTGGATTGTGCAAGAAATTTTCATTAATCACTGAAGCAGCAAATCTGAAACTAAACAGGGAAATGTAAACTTCCAGACAAAAATAAAAATAAACCTCTAGTAGGCAATGGATTGAGCCTCAGTGCAGCTCCAAAGATGGGTGAATAGAAATCTTCTAAAGGAAATTTAGTACATCCTAAATGTTTAAATAAAAAAGTTGAAATTTTTAAAGATATACTGATTTTTGGCTGCTTAGGCAGACTTTGCTGTAATTCAGATAGATGTATCAGATATATTGTGAGGTATATTTGACATATTTTATATCAGTGAATTGTACATCAAATATTTACTAGTGCACCCCTTCTGCCCACACTGTGAGTTCCACCTGGGATGAGAATCTATAAGTTGCCTAAACACACAAGTACATTCCAAAAATTCTTAGGTGTGAAAGAAATCACTTTAAAGCAAAATGGAATTAATCCTTGTATTACCCATCTCGTTAAATTTCAAGTCTTTCCTAAGTGAGAGTCAGCAAGTCCAGCTCACTCAGTGTCTCATGCAGTATTTTTGAACAAATATTATGCATGTTGTTTTTTTACTGCTGTTTTTAATTAGGAAAAAGAAACAACAAAAAGTGAGTCAGAAATGTCTTTTGGGATGAGAAAGGAAATTCTAGTTCCAGATCCTTAGCAACCAAAGCATTGTTACATAGATTTTTCTTCTACACAGAGTCAAGCTTCTAAATGAGTGAAAAATTGGGCAAGGAATACAACATTTAAAAACAAAACCCACCACCAGACTTTCTGTCCTGCTTAATTCCCACAGTTAAGGGAGTGGTACAAGTAGAGTGTTTATTGGTCCAGAGAACCATGTGACAAACTCTAGACACTGATGCCAGATTTCATCACCTACACTGGTCCCCTTTGGAAATAAAAAGGCACTGCTGCAAGAGTATCATGGATCTGAGAAGCTGCCCTATGAGGCAGCTGAATCTACAGGACAGTTGATTACGACTTTAAAAGCATGAAGGAGCTACGACAGAGTAAAACTGATGCAAAATGGATGCAAACAGCCAGTGGGGAGGTTAACAGATGCTAAAAAATGACCTTGACCTGGAATTCCATCTTCACTACCTTAATGTTTGTATTTTACTAGATTGTAAACTAATAAAGGCAGAATACCAGACTTTTTGTTTTCTAGTCAGAATGATTCATGACACACTATCAGCTTCCAATAGGTAACAAAATGGGACAGCTATTTACAGAAGAAAAACTTTGAGTGAACTTTGTTTAAAAAATGAACATAGTACATACAGTTGCAACTTAATGCCTTAACACCTTTTCAATGACTCCTTTTAAAACTATTCGTCAGAAATATCCCCATTGATTCCCAGTCTTCTGGCAGTATCTGTGCAAGAGGCAGTGGAAATACTATTGTCAGAAGACTTTCACTTTATGGAACTGAGTTTCTCTAACTCAAACTATTATAATAGCAATTATTCACACATGAATACATTCACTTGCCTTCTAAATTGGCCAACTATTCACTCTATAATCTTCACATAACCTCTACAGATTTGCCAAGGAGATCTTAATTTCAGTTCTAGCTTCTGTCTGGTTAGCTTTTTCGTACTAAGAGGCATTTTTAATAACAATTAATATCTGTCTGACCACAGGTCACACCCAACATTTCACTCAGGTTCACGTGAGGTTGGTATCAAAATAAAACTTCCCCTGCTCTTTTTTCCTAAGATTCATAATCTATGGAGACAGCATTTTTTTAAAGTGCTATGTAATAGAATGCAATTAATCACAGAATACAAATTTACATTTTGTTAAGCAGTAGTTGAAGTTCATCAATTCTTCCATTCCTACGTTATGACAATTTCAAACTCATCTGTTTGACTCATAAACAAGGCAGACAGCATTTACCCTAGGTATCATTAAAAAGACATTTTGTACTTCAGAAGAACTAGTCCTCTAGATGAAGTTAAGAAAAATGAAACAGGTAACAGATTTTCAGAAATTCTGAATCCTTGCCCACTGGCAGGTGCTGCTTGGAGATTCTCCAGTCAGATATACTAAGTAATGACTACATCATCTGCTGACCTAAGTACCTACCCTGCCCAGAGCAGAGCACTGTTCTCATATTAAAGAGCAGTGAGAGTAAAAAAAAAAAACCTAAAAACATTCTAAACAATATGAACCAAAAAATTCAATTCCTTCCCACTTTCCCTATGCACTTCTGCAAGACCCAGAGGTAACCACGACCTTTCTGTTTACTATGGTCTCAGGAAAAGAGATCTCAAAAAAATGGGTGAATGGTCCATAAGCTGTGGAGCTGCAGTATGCACTGCTGCTGTCCCCCAAATCCATCAGTACAGTGACAGAACTGTAGACTACAGAGAAATAAAATTAACAGTGGAAACAAAAGCAGTCTTAATTAGATGATTCAAAGACTGTCAATTATTAACAAGTAAGTCTGCTTCCCTTAATGTGGAAGAACCCAAATAAGATACAGCAGAGATCTTTCTCTTGAAATATCTGCAGTCTGACTACTACAGTACCATGAGTGCAGCACAGTATTCGAGGCTAACAAGTTCACTTCATGCTGCAGGAAAGACCCTTCCATGCTTCCACATTGCCTGAAACCCATCAGAGAATGTGAATCCTTTGTCAGCAAATGATAAAACTGACATCCATCAAACAGTAAGTTCTCTGTTGTTACTGTATTTTATGAAGAATTCCCGGGGATTAAAACCCAAAGAAGATTCTCACGGCAAGCAAGATCACCATGGATCTAGATTTTTATTCTGCAGTATCAAGAACCACTTAAAGCAATTCACATGTTTCAAGTTTTTCTTCCATGATCAAAACCCTCAACAACTTTCTGATGTCTTGTGTGTTAAGTAACTCAAAGCCTTGAGAAATCACTTATAACCAGCAACTTACACTCTCTTATACAGCATCCAGGATATCTATGTACCTGCCACAGTAATTTAGCTGCTTCCAGTAGCTCCACATTCCTTACCAAGAGGCACTAAATAGTCCACTTGAAAGTCTCTGGAGTTTCAACTCACAAAGTCCCAAACTGCAGTCAGAGATAAGCAGCAAGAAAGAACAGATCACAGTTTCACAATGGCTTAAAAAGCAAAGCAAGGTGCCAGCTTCCACTAACAAAGCCATTTCTCCCTCCAAAGCCAGCTATAGCATTTCCACTGCCTCATTTGTGCAGCACTACTGTTCCTGCAGTAAAACAGATAAGGGAACTAAATCCATCTGAAACGTTAGGTTGTTGAGGTTTTTTCTGGGTTAGTTTTCAACATCTTTGGTTGAGCTTTCCAACTCATGAACTACAGTCCTGGCAAAGGGAACACAGCAGGAATATGCCACCAGTGACAAGGCAAGACAGCCTCTTTAGTAGTGACCTGCAGTTTGACCAGCTTAAAGTGACTGTGGAACTAATCCTTAAAGGAAGTCATTTTCTTCACCTAGATGGAGGGCACATAACTGACAAACACACGAAAAGAACTGCATGCAACAACTTCACGTATCGATGATCTTTATCACCTTATACAACAACTTTTATTTTGTAAACAAATACTCTGAGAACCTGGGGATTTCTACTCAACATAGAGAAGTTTCATAAGGAGGAGTTGATTAGGTACAAAACCAATCCTGGCTGCAGCATTCCCAGTATTTTCTTCTGCAGTCAACTGCTTTCCCCTACCATCCCACATAATGCTCTCCACTTAAACTCTTCCCAGTATTTCTCAAGGAACTATCCCAGTGTCTCCTGTTTCTCTCCACCCCAGCTGAACAGGATTTAGGACACACTCCCTCCTCTGAGGTGTGCATGCCATGCCTAGTCAACACCATGTTTTACCTGCTCAACTATTATTTTCAATCTATCTCCTTTTCCCGCAGTAGACACATGCATTTATCCAGCTACCAATTTTCACAAAATCTGCAGGAATCTAATCTTTCAGCTCTCAACTCCTGTCAAATCTGTCTGAACTCTGCTAAATGATTCAGAAGTTATTAGGGGAGCAGAGATGGACAGAGAGCACAGACATGATTTATTCTTGGGAAACCAAGATAAAAATATAATTTACATGATACTAGAGTAATTATGTTAGTAAAATACATGGCAAGGCAGTCACACTGGGAAATTAAAGAGGCAAAGTCAGAAAAGAAGAGACAATCAGATTAATGTCATCTGTGGAGACAATTTTTAGACTTTCCACCTCTATAGATCAGCTTATTTCCCCTCTGCTGATTAGCTCTGGACAATAGCAACTACTGCAGCTATACACATCCTTGGTACCTTCAGTTGGCTCTTAAGGACTACTGAATGACACCTTCCTGCTGCAAGAGAGTCACAAACACAAGAAAGAATAATGGCTCTACCAAGGAGGCAAAATCTGAAGTTAATAAATGGGTAGTAATCCCAAGAAAATCCACTTCTGCAGACAGAAACACTAAGTCTTAAAACAATTCAAAGCAAACATTACCAGGGTTTTCAAAAGGGAGGAAGGAAGGGATCTATCTGGTTGGAAAACTGTTATTACCTCACTTGTGCATACCACTTAGAGGGGAAAAAACACCCAAACTACTTCAGAAGATCTTTTTATAAGAAAGGTGATGATAATGCTTTCAAGGAAATCTTAAGAGAGGCTGAGCCATCTTGCATTACTGAGTTATAAAGAAAGAACAAGAGAATATAAAAAAGTCACTGATCAGGTAAATTGTAGAACCCACTTAGCCCTCTGTCAGAGAAAAAAGACACTTGATTAATTCAATAGGCAGGTATTTAATAGTGATGAAAGAAAATTTCTTTGTCACTAGGTATCACCAAGTTCAAAAGTTTGATGGGATCCCAAAAAAGAACAGGCAGTCAAGATTTATTAGAACTCCCACAAATTCACTACATTGCATTTTAAATTAGAAGAATTTAAAAGCCTATGGGGTTTAAAAGAATGTTAACCAACCTAGAATCATCAGCTATATTGGTATTTCCTTTAAAAACAGGCATGAAAAAAATTATTTCTCAAGTGATTGCTGCTTTCTTTTAAAGCATCTGGTTGAAGGCAGTGTTATGCACAAGAGATCAAACCACTCCCATCCAGAATGCCAACTCCTACGCTACCCAGAACAAAATGACAAAGAGACAAAGAGACAGTTGTCCCAGCTCTGAGTATAGATATCCTCACATTCCAGAAAATCTTTTTAATGGTGCTTATCAAGTAAAAACAGTACTTGCCTCTATCTCAAGTGACAGTTAATCCAAGTCAAATCTGGAAAGCAGGAGGAGAAAACTAAACAGTAGCAAATATAGGATAAGTGATAAAACAGCAGCTACCAGGATTTTCATGTTAGCATCTGAATGACTGTTAATTTGATAATATCCAGTTTTTGAATCCAAACTCAGAGTCAGACCAAAAGAAGAAAACAGTTCAAATTATCAAAACCATATGGCATCTGATCTGCCATGTCCTTTGACAAGGCATTGCTGCAGTCCCAGAAGCCTAAAGTACAGCACTGACACCACTGTAACAGAAAGGTCAAAGAAAAGACACTAAAGAGATGAAAATTGGACAAAGACTGAGAATTAAGCAGTTTCTGAGAAAGACTGTAAATTAAAGACCTTTTCTTTCTAAAAATCTTTTTTAAAAACTACTCCAGACAAAACAAAAGCCTTTCCATGATAAAGCAGAAACAAAGTGTTCCACAGACAGCAAAGATCACCATCTTGGTGAGAAAGAGGGGGTGAAAAAGAGCAAACCAAAAAAAAAATAAAACACAAAAAGCCAAAGAAAATATTAGTTATTTAGAAACAATGTTTTCTGCCACAGTTTTTTAGATCCTTGCTTGGTATCCCTACAGTTCTTTCTAGAGAGACCACTAATCACTTAAATTACTGGGGAAAGTTAGCAGTGTGTTTACTTCATATTTCATAAAATGACTTTCATATAAAACGTGTATTTTTAATAGTCTGCATAACACAAAGGATTTAAATTTTATTTATTCGCTCCAAATGCCATTTTCACAGCTATGCTATTTATCATATGACATAAAAAAAATCTTCTCTATGAAGAAAACATAAAATCTGCAGTCTATCACTACAATATATTATCATTAAATGCTGCAAAAAAACTATAAGAATGCAAAGCCAACTCTTCCCTACAGAGTTTATTTATACGTAACGCTAAAGGAAGCAAGTGCAAGACAGTAAAAATGTATGTTCCATGCCCCATCTACTGGCAAAATGGAGCAGTTGGGTACAGCTTTATTCTATGAGATCCCAGTCATTAAAGAGATGGTAATGATTTCTGAGCTAACTTGTATCTAAACCACTTAATTTAGCAAACACACCAAACTGCACACTACTGGTAGTGTCATTTTCTACACAGCTCCATACAAAGGTAAAATAAGACTCTTATCAGCAGTGCCCAGTGACAAGAGGCAATATGCACAGACTGAAATACAAGACACTCAAAATTAAGAAAAATAATGTATTGTTTGTATCCAAGCACTACAAGAGGTTCCCCAGGCATGACACAGAGCCCCCATTCTTGAAGATGTTTAAAACACAATTGGACAAAGCCTTGAGCAACCAGCTCTGAGGGGAGCTAGACTAGAGCATCTCCAGAGGTTCCCTCCGACCACTGTAATTTTGTGATTCTATGATCATAAATTGATGATCTATTTCTATCAGACTTCTGGTATCTGCCCCATTCCAAGTTCCCACAGGAATACTTGCACTTTTCTCAAAATACACAGTTGATAATGGAAATATTTTAAATTGTGGCAGAACTTTGCCAAATAGATTTTCAGCAACTTCTAGTAATTCAATACTTTTAAAACTCATCTATACTGTGAGATAATCCACACAGTTGTACCTTCAACAAGGGAAATGGGAGTTGCAGATGAAATGTAACTCAGGAATGTGTACCACCATGCCTTCAAACAGAAAAATTACTTACCACATTTCAAACAGCCCATCTGGTCTACAAATTAACAAAATATCTAAAATATATCAGAAAATTTAAATGAATCACAAAATAATAGGTAACTAAAAAACTAAATTAAGTTTTATACAAAATATATAACCTCAGAAAACAAACCAACACATAATAATAAAGCTCTCATTCTCTACTGTAACAGACCTGAGCAGGACCCTAAATTTGGCAGAGCTGATGCACTGTCTGTTAGCAGTCCTCTCTGTTTTTACAGAAGATACCTGACAATAATTTCATTTAGAGTTCTCTGGTTTGTCATCTGAATTAGCCTTATTGCAGCACTTTTCTAAAATACTGTGAAGCAAAGCTCCTAAAAATACCTGTACTAACTGATCAGGAAAATAATGTTATGATTGATGATTATTTTTCTTGGATTCCTCTAAGGGGAAATATTAATTCAAATTCCAACAGCAGAAAACATGCAATTATTTTCAGAATTATTGAAAAGTATGGTTTTATCCTGCTTAATTAAAATACTTAAATAATTTTTCTTGTTACTCTGATTGTGCAGAACATTACAGTCTTAAAAAATATTATTTTGTGACAATAAAAAATCCCTCTCTCCCTCTAAAATAATCCTTCTTCAGAAATCCCTTCTCAAAACTTACTTCTTCCATTTAAACAATCACTATCCAGTTTCATTTTCTGTTTGAGCTCCCCACAATCTGTTCAGCTCAGCTCTCACCCTTCTCTAGCTTATCCTCCAAGTACCCTTTTAAGACCGTTTCTCTTCATCATTTCTAGTCTCTGCTGAACTGACCACATCAATCTTCAAGAGTGCCCACGTACTACTTGAATCCTTTCTGCAGATTTCTGATTGCTCATCAATTCCTGGTTCTTTCTTTTGATTACTAGATACATCACATCCCTCCTGGACTCATTACCTTTCCCAGACTCAGCCTTAAATGGCAGATTTTCATTTGATCGTAGACTCAAACACCACTAAGCTTCAAATTTTCTTGCCTTCCAAGCTAGATCATGAAAATACCAACAGGATCAGTGTCTTAACAGTAACTTTGTTGTTTGCACAGAGACACTGGCAATTTCCTGCAGCTGATGGCTCGAGTTTTCAAAAAACTGCAGCTGCCTCCACAACAGAGGGGAAGCGAGAGGTACCGGAGCTGCTTCGGATGCGAGTCACCAGCAAGGGCCGTTCTCCCCCTTGCCAAGGGATGTCCAGCTCGGAGGTCTGTAAACCCCACCCTCTGCTGCATAGCCAGCAAAGTGCTCTATGGAGCAGCTAGAGGGAGAACTCCATCCTGGACTTCATAGGAAATTTTAAAAAATTAACTGGGAATCCCCTTCCCTACACTCTCTATTTTGCCTGAGCTGCCAAATGACTAAAGAACAGCTTGAATCTCCATCATCAATTTATTATATAACAATTTGTTCTAACCATAATTCTGTATGATTGACTTTAATTCCTTTAATGGAAGAAATTACAGCTTCAGGAAATAAAATCATACACCTCTAATTAATTAAACCATTTGACATCAACACTGTCATTCATATATAAACAATGTTCATCTCTGGGCAGTTACTGCCATGCCTAGAAAATGATTTCTCATCAAGGAAAAGCACCATGAAGGAAAGCACAAAGACCAAAATGTAAATTTGTCCACTTCAATCAGTTTGCCATCAAGCAGCAATAATCGATAATGCTACTAATAATATATTAATAATGGACTCCTCATCTTCAGCAGGAAAGCCAGGTTTAACTATCAGCATAGCATATCCTTCATACTCACTTTCTCTTATAGTCTTTACTTTCCTTACAATGAAAATATCTGCTATGTTCTAATAGCTGTTCTAATCAACTTACCTCTTGAAAATAATTAGAAGTGCCTCTGATTACCCTATCACACCTCACAATCCTAGAGATTTTGATCACTTAACTGGATTAATTCAGTAGGCTTCAGGAAGTGTATCTTAACATCCTCCGGTAATGGTAATGGTTAGTGACTACTGAAACCCATTACCATTAAGGAAAATACAGTTACATTTGCAATCTCTTTTCTAGCTTTCAGCTTGACACTGAATGTATTGAAGGTAGGAAGTCAATGTAGCACAGGTGAGAGTATTTTGCAGTGTAGAGGTATTTACCTAATACATAAACAAACCTGAAAACTCATCAAATCACTGAAAAGCATTCTTCTTATTGGATATGAATTCTCTTATACTGAAAACAGTCTTTTACAACAAAAAGTGTAAAATACTCATACTGCATTAGAAAAATAATTATTCTTTATCACAAAACCAGAAATCCTGCTTCTTTACAACTTCCTGGGGAGAGATTTTATATACTCCTAGAAGGAGTATTTCTTAGTTCCATGTGTTTCATGCCTAAAATTACTTCTGGAAATAATCAGTAGGCAGCAGTAGAGACACATTTCAAATGTCTGCCATTAATAGGACCTCTAATTTTGCACAATTATCACCCAAGGTACTTACAAGCACATTTATTTGCAGAGTTGGGCCACACGGCCATGGTGGGCTTTTGTTTGCTCCGAAATGCCTCTTCAACTCTGGCTTCTGTTTTCCGTACAGTGGAACCATGAGGATTTACTTGTTCTGCTGGCACTGATAAGCCTGCATGAAAAGACAACCATATCTGTTTAAATAAACCAAGCTGCAGGAATCCACTGAATCAAAGAAGAAATTTGGAACACCATACTTTTAATAGGAATACATCCATTAATATTTAGCTGGACATTCAAAATAAAGATTTGAATCAAGAATATTTGGTTTCTGCTGACAAAAAAACTTACTGGTTGCATGGTCTTAAACTGTCAGCTCTGATGTATTAAAGAAATGTGTCTCTCATGACCTTTGGGTCCCCAAAGATTGACCCTTCTATTCATATTTCCTCTACAAGTAGAGGAAATTACTGACCATTTCAATCTTTTCCTTATTTTAAATAGATAGTTTTAAAAAAAGTAGCAATTCATAATGGCATTGTATGCCATATCAAAAGAGTATCTGAATAACAACCTTGTATTTTCACTGTGATCTATGTTATGTAAAATGGATCCATTTCAGAGTCAATATGAGCTCGTAAATTAAGAAAATACAATTCTGCTTTTAACAAAAAGTGTGGTTTGCTTCCTGTAATATAACTTCATCTCACAGCTTCTACTGCTTCATAGGTTTTTTTAATTAAATTCTAAAAAAGCAAACTTTCATATTGGTTAAGCACATTTTAAAGACATAAATTAATATCTTAAGTTTTGTATGAACCCAAATTTCCTATCCATCCACTAAAATGGTCTTCAGAATGTTGTATCACATCTCCAATAGAAACCAGAATCAAGTAATCAACTGACAAGAAGCTCCAAAACTGATGGATGCAGAAATTAAAAGATTCACATAGACTCTCATCTCACAATTAAAAATTAGAGCACAGGTTTATAGGTATTATCATAAAAATTTTAGACTGCATTATCAAACATATTTCATTACTCAAAGCAACTATAACTTCTACCTTTTTATTTGCTGGTCTCTACCACAGTTGCAAATTTCAATAGTCTAGGATATATAGTTCTTAATTTACCAATTTAAAACCTGCCATCAATAGGCTTAATCTCTTTAAACAACAGCACCTCATTCAGTTAATAGAAGAACAAAAAATTCTAGTTTGACTTCTACATACTGATTTTATTGTACAGTTTATGTGCAGTATTTTTGAGACTGCCACCAGTCAGAGTACTAAGTAAAAATGGCAGATGTGTGGAAAAATAAAGAAAACAAAAACAAAGAAACAATCCACAAACCAAAAAACCATCCAAAAAAAAAAAACAAAGAAAAAAAATCAACAACAAACCCCACACCCAAAGAACCAAAGCCCCACACCCTCAAAATCACCAGAAAAGTGGTGGAAAAAACCACCATGTATAAAATACCTTCCATTTTACAATTATGTAAGATTGCTATGTAACTTGCTAACAAAATTATGAAGAAAATGGATATGGAGGTTTTTAGCTTTTTTTCATCCCTTGCTCAAACTGCTCTGAAACGGGGTACATGTCCAAGTCTAGACAAGCAGATGAGCTGTGATTGTGCTGACCTGCTGTCTTGATGAAGATGTTCTTCACAGAAAAATGAGAATAATGGCAGAAATTATCAGCATTCACTTGCCTTCTATCCACTGCAATGACCAGTACCAAGACAACACTCCTGAAGTATTACCATCCAGGCGTCCTGCACCACCACAATCTCTGACACAACTCCTGATCCCCTGTGCTTGCCTTGCAGCCTAATGCTTCCTCAGACCTCAAGAGCTTGATGTATTTTCCTCTGTTCATAAGTAGTTAATCTAACACGGTTTCTTCCATGCATTCCAAGTCTTTTGGACTTGCTTTGGTCAGCATTCCTAGCTAACCCAGTCAGTGATTTAGCCTTGCACATTCTACAGCTGGACCAGCTGCAGAGTTCAGTTGTCACTGAAACCACCAAATGTGGTCCAGAAGTACAAGCATCTTCAAGGGTCACCTGCAGGTACCTGTGACACTACAACAGCTTCCATGCCAATGTACTGAATCCGCTTTGAATCCTGCCCATTCCTGTCTGTGAGTTGTTTACTTCCACAAACTGGTGCTGTTCATCATGCACCTGTACCTGAAGGCCCTCTTAGCAGCACCTCATATCAATGGTACCTGCTTTTTCTGATTTATCGAGTTCACTGCATGATACTATCAGCTTTAATTATGACTTAAGACATTGCCCCACTTCTTTCAACAGAGTCTGCAGGCTTTGTCCCTAGAAATATCTATTACTGGGCCACTGCCACAAAAAGTAGGGCAGCATTTCAGGTCTTGCAAACTTGCAAGAAAGGACTCCAAGCCATAGAGTCATTCTCTGTAACAAAGAGCTCTTACAAACATTTACTTTAACCTCGGAAGCAATAACCTTTAGCGGTCATGGGGACTTGGATAATTAACTGAGCGCAGCTCACAGCATGGCCAGAATTGTGAATATTTTTGTAGTTCTACAGAAAAGTGCAGAGGCGAAATGAAGGCATTATATTAGCTCTGTTTTACAGCCACAGCGAATTACAATTGGTTCATTTATCCACAATTTAACACACATTGGAAGCTTGCACAAATTAGACAAAAACACGCATGACTGAATAGGAAAATACAAAGAACTGTATCTGTCTTAACCTGAAGAAGAGAAAGCCTATAGATACTTGCATAGTTCAAAGAAATTTATTAATAAAGGGTCTTCAATCTACCAACAGAAGTATTTCAAGAATCAGCAGCTGAAAAGTAAGACCAGTCAATTCAACCTAGAAATCAAATAATGGAGCTTTATACCAAAGTAGGAAACAACTTGCCAAGATAAAGCTGGAATTATTGAAATCAGTAATCCCTAAATCAGCATGAAATTTTGTTCTAATATTACAGTTCAGTGATTTTCAACCTCCTTCAACTTTCAAAACTTTAAAACTTTTCCATGGAGACAGACTCTTTTAATGTAAACTGTTAAGACACTGGGAATATGTTCGGACATCTGATAACTTTCCCTGATCACTTTAGAAGCTGTACACAAACATGCAAGCATTGTTTCTTAATCAAAAAAATCAATATGTTATCCCCAAAATTACATATGCCAGGGTGAACTAAAAATCTAGGCTGTTCTCCCTTTTCATAATTCTTATTACACCATATTACAGGCACTTTCAGAACATGGCTCTAGTTCCACCACATCCACATCAGAAGTCAGTACAGCAACCCTAACATTTACTTGTTCACCAGGTTCCATAGTAGTGTCTGCAATAGTAGGCAAAGCATCTTTCTTCTGGAAAAGATGACGGTGTCTTATGAGATCAGCTCACAAAATAGGAAAAGTAGAGGGGTTTCAAGTTCAGTCAGCTGAAGTCAGTTTCAAGCTCATGGTTTTCAAGCTCCTTTAACCTGTACTGTCTGAATCTGATATGTATTCTTCATTTCATATTTAATTTAAATTTTTGTATGGCGATCTGTGAATCCTATTCCATATATGTAGAAGCTTTTCATGTTGCCCTTGTCCCTGGCCAGGTTGTATTCTCTCAGAGTTTTTGCTTTCCTAACCTGATCCCTGGCTGCTCAGTTTCTCTGTAGTTTTCCCAAGCTACCTTTCTCTGTTTCCAGTCTCTGAAGGCCTCAATTTTGTGTTTATCTACAATCAATTTGTTCATCCACACAGGCCTCTTGATGTGTTTACCTAACTTCCTCTTTGCTGGGAAACATCACTCCTGAGTTTGGAGGAGGCAACCCTTGAGTACTTACCAGCTGTCCTGGGCCCCTCTTCTGTCAGGGCTTTATCCTATGGGATTCTACCAAGTAGATCTGAACAGATCTACTGCAGACTGATGATTGCTCTCAAAGTCCAAAGTACAGAACTTTGCTGTGTACCCTTCTTGTTGCCCAAAAGATCTCAAATCTCTCCACTTCATGGTCACTGCAGCCCAGCTTCTCTTGAGGTTCACATTCCCCACCAGTCCCTCCTTGTTGATGAGAACCAAGTCCAGCACAGCATCTCAGCAGCTCCTCTATGACTTGGAGAAGGAAGTTGTCCTCTACTCATTCTAGAAACCTCCTGAATCCCTTCTGCCCTCTGCGTTGTCCCTTCAGTATATACTGGGACAGTTGAAGCCCTCCACAAGGTCCAGGGCTTGTGAACATGAGCCCACTCCCATCTGTCTATAGAGGGCCTCTATATGTGCTGTGTTATGATAACTGAAGTTAAACATACCTCTTTTTCTTCTTGCTTCCTTGATTTCTTCACACATCTTATTAAATTCCGGATCCAGTTCAGCAGCAATGATAGCATGAGCTGTGTCCTTCAAAGTACATGCTCTATGTCTAATTATTTTATCTAGAAAACAGGACAGTACACTTTTTTATCACAATTACAAAAATTCCTTAGCATTTCTACATTGGTTTGTATTGTGTATTACAATACTGATACAAACAGAAGTAACTGGGAAAAATTACAGATGTATGAAAATGCAGATCAATCAATACCACAGCACGCTCAAAAAACACAAGCCAGCTGTTGAAGAGATAGAGGTGTTTTCAGAAGTATAAATTGTTACTTTAATTCATAGTGACATCTATAAACAAATGCAAACAGTGAATGAAGAACACACCTAAATCAACTTGCCATAAGGTGTAGCCAGTTTCCACAAGCAGATAGATCCACACAGTATAACAGAGTGGAATGCAAAGAGTCCCAAAGTAACAGGAGACTTGCCCAGGAATTAATTTACCCACTGGGGTCTAGGAATATTCAGTTACACTGCCTGCAAAATCACACTGGACACCATCTGCATCTGTAAGGTATACCTAGCTCACTTATGTTCCTTCCCTGTTGTTCTTTAACCTGAAATTATTGCTTAATTATTATTTAACAACTGATAAAAATTGTGCTAAAGCACATTCTTTTATTCCTTACATTGAATAGCTGTTTCTCATTTTAATTAATTTAAAAAAAAACTGGCAAGAAATAAGCCTCGAGTCTGCTACATTTTCAGGCATACGTGGGGAACAGAACAAACTGCCCATGCTGAAAGCTTAAATGTAACTCAAGAAAAAACAGACCAGTTCCCCTACCTTTGAAACACACAAAACAAATTATTCCACCATTGAAATTTGAAAAGTAATTGTGACTTAATAACTAAGCCCATATGTAAAGAAAATTGACATCTAGAACATAGCTTTCCAGTGAAACCTTCAACACTCATTGTTTGACTCCAGTACAAACATATTATCAATCCATCTATACTGAATTACTTTATCCAGCTGTTGCAGGTACTTCAACAGTAACCATCAACATTAATGTCTCGAACATATTCTACAAGCAGCAGATTTAATGTTTTAATAATCTTTAAAGACAACAATTAAGAATATCACTAAATTTTTATTTCACAATATTTGTAGTTCTAGAAACAACAGATTTATAGCTGGAAAAACTGCTGAATGAAAAACACTATCCAGTATCCAGCTCAGAAGACCCCCAACACTTTCTGGGGAAAACTACTGTCCATTAAATCTACCAAAAGCTGGAAGGTTTTGCCCACATATTTGTGAAGCATTGCGTTTTATCATCTCAAAAAAACTCCACACGGCATTCATTCCAGATGTAATTTTGAGATATTACACTTCAAAGTTTTGGTCAAATAATAAAGTTTAAAGAAGCCCTTGCAAAGGGGTAAGGGAGGGGAGGGGAGAGAAATAAAAAGGAATCAAATTGGGATGTTTGACTGAACCACTACCTTCCTCTAAACCTGTGCTGGGCAAGACCTTCCCCCAGACAGTGCTTCAATAAGGCAAACACTCATGCACAACATCCAGTGGTTATGTTCCCATGCCTTCAAGAACGTTTCCCAGTCAAAAAATGTAGCAAGAAAACCTCAACTTGTCTTAGTACAAAACTGTCTTTTTTGAAATTATATAGCAGAGTACCAGGAAAAAAAAATCCCCAAGCAGACAGTTTTTGATATCCAGACTGCAGATAAAATTAGCCAGTCTGGTCCTCCCTTTTCCAACTTAACAACAGGACAAAAGCAGGTACAGTATGAAGTCTTCTGCAAATTCAGGCATGAAGCAGAGGCAAGCATGTATGTCCAGCTTTAAAGAATGTAAACATTTATAGGCTTATATTCATTTAAAGAATGCATCTGCATGCATGGAATGATTCCTCTGAACAGCCTTGATGTGCTGTTTCAGGTGTGTTCACACAACATCCCAAGAAATCCTGCATGCCAGAAGAGCAATACATGCTTTGCGCTTAACAGCAGAGGACAGAAGAATTTTTTATTACCTCCTATCCAAAACTGAGCCTAGAAAGAGCCAGATCAATTTCTTCCAGCTCAGTTCTGACAGCAAGGAAAATCAAAATATCCCTAAACAGGTGCTCTTCAGATACACTCTGAATACCAAGTGCCCATCAAGGGCTTTAATTAGTTCACATCAACTGCACATTAGAAGTCCTCATAAGTGCGTTACCAAGAAGACAAAATAAATGGACATTTTTCATTGAAAGAAAATAGTGCATCAGAAACTGAAGAATGTGCTGGTTTTGCATTAACTGACATTTGGTGAGAAAGGGATGAGCCACCCACGGAATTTATTTTTCTGGGAGAGGCTGCTAAGAGCTTCCTCTGTACCTAGCAAAGGCCAACAGCTGGCTAACTCTTGAGAATTGACAACCTATTGAATCATTTAGAAGCTGAGTCTGCCTCTGTGAGACTCACATTTTAAAGACAGGTAAGCCTGTGAAATTGCTCTCTTGGCTTTTGAAGAAGGAACTGGGTGCTGGTCAGACCGGCCTTGCACAGCCAGGCCGGGCCGGGCCAGCTCCGTGCGGCCTGGCTGAGATTTTCTGCCCGAGGGTGGTGAGCAGCTGCCGAGCCCCTTCCCTGGGAGTCCACCAGGCCCCAACCCGGCGGGCAGCAGGGGCCCCTTCTCAGCAGAGCCCACCAGTCCTTTTCCAGCAGCACCACCAAGGCCACACCAGCTGGAAGCTCCATTGGCACTGGGAGCCATCCGGAGGCCAGGAGCGGCTGAGGGCTGGGACTGCAGGGCTGAAAACTCAGCGCAACCACTAGGGCACACAGTCATGGTCGCCTTGGCATGGCTCATGGTGAACTTTGTTTGCTCAGCCATGCTGCGGAGAGGACAAGAAGAGCAGCAGTAGCAGCAGCAGCTTTTCTTGGTTTTGATACTCTGCACAAAGTAAAGTGCTGAGTGGAGCTGGCGGCCAGCACAGCTCACATGATGTCAGCAGAGACCACATAACCAGCAGCGAAAGGCACGGAGAGCGGTCTCCCCAATGCACAGCCTGGATGAAATCAACCTTCCAGGGCTGCAAAACTCTGTAAAATAAACTGTTTCAGTTGATAAAGCTTGAGGACAAATGAACCTACGAACACCAATTCTCTCCTTAATCAGGAAAAGGAAAGGGTGAAGACACATCAGGAAAACAACATGGGTCACTGAGGTCAGTAAAGGCATCAAATTCTATTTAGGAGGAGATGTCCTGGGTTTGAGTTGAAATCCTCTTTGTAAAGCTACGGGGAAGATATATTTTTGATATATCAGACTTCATTTTTTCCCTTTAGTTCATGAAGCGCATGGGACAATGCAGCATTCACCCACATTCGCCAGCATTCACCCACATGCTCCAGCATGAGTGCCCATGAGAAAAGGGCACTTGTGCTGGAGCATGTGGATGCTGAAAAGTTGCGATCTACTGAGAAGCTCGAACAGAGGGAGATGAGAAACTTTCCCCCAGATAGAAGAAGAAAAGCCTCTGTTCCCAGAGATAAGAGAACTTTTGGTGTTTTATACTAGAACAGCTCATCCTTAAAACAATCCCCCATAAGTTGACATGGCCCATGAAAGCAGCTCTGGGAAAGCTGCAAGGCATGGGAGGGACTTTTCACACAGAACAGATTTTCCTTTCCCAGGCAGCTGATTCGCTGCAACATTGGAGCCACAAGAGAACAGTTTCTTATGGAGAAGTCTCCATGGCATGGCAAGAGAAACTCCTTTCCCTACAAAAACTGATGAATGACTATTGCAGAGGTGATAACTGATTGAAAATCCCAGGTTTTGTCTCTACATTGTCCATGGCAAAGAAAAGAGGTTGTGGGGAGGGAAGAAGTGTTCTGAAGGTTTTATTCTGATTCTTATTATTCTTTTAGTTCTGTAATAAAGTTTTCTTTATACTTTTTAAGTTTTGAGCCTGCTTTGCCTTCCTCCTAATTCATATCTCACAGCAGGAAATGAGTGTATAATTCAAGTATGTGCAGTAGCGATTTTAGCTAACATTAAACCCACCACAAGAAATAAAGTTGGTGTTGTACAAACATGAACCAGTTTCAAAAGGCAATGTGAAAAAGTCTGACCAGACTACTCTGTATCTATATGTACCTGTACACCTGAGACACTTGCAAAATATCTCAGAAAACAAAAAATTTGAGAAGAAAAATACAGAAAACCAGGCTTTAACCTGCTAAAGCAATTTCACAATATTTCATGAAAAACTTTTCAATGTATTGGACTATATTTGTAGATGGACCCAGATCTCCAAGTACCACATACATATTAAACAGAACTCTGTGTTAAAAGGATGCTTTGTGTTGATGCTTTGTCAATGACTCTTGATGCTGCCAGCTGAAAGGATTTCTTTTAGCAATGTGCACTTTAAGACTGCCTTAGCAAGAGTACACTAGATGTTCTCTCCTTAGTTTGGAGTATAAACAGCTTTTACATGCATTTTAGTCGACAAATTCCTTTTTAATTGAAAGCATCCCATCACACTTTGTCAAGACAATACCATCTAATCTCTCCTAACCAGCTGTAACTGACTTCCTTGCCTAGTGATTATATCGTGTTTTATTTCTATCCCCAAATACATAGATTTTAATTTCTGTGCATGAACTTCATATTCTAAGCTAACATGGAAATACAGCAGACCACTGCCAGAGTGTGTGAGGATTCTCTACAGAGCTCTCCAAATTACAGTGGGGTTTTGTTGCATATATAAAGTCTAGATTCTAAAAAGAAGCTATCAAATTTGAAAGGGAACTACAGAACATAATTTATTAGAAAACAACTCTGAATGCTGCAGTTTTCCTGCTCTTCTAATGTCCTCCACTGCACTCCAGGCCTGAGATACTAAAAACACAGACCCTTAGAACTTGCATATCCTAATTATCACAAAGCATGTATCTTATTTAAATGTCTGAATAGCAACAGAATATGGGATTAAGTAGCAGGCTTTCAAGTCTAGGTAGGTCAAAAACAAGTAGGTTCTTACCTCCAGGATCTTTGTCTGGATTGTAC
This sequence comes from Anthoscopus minutus, assembly GCA_013399455.1. NCBI lineage: Eukaryota > Metazoa > Chordata > Aves > Passeriformes > Paridae > Anthoscopus > Anthoscopus minutus. Next base: position 95,913 of record VWYI01032580.1, on the reverse strand, counting down.
TCCAATGCATTGCTGCAGATCAGGTCAATGTCTGTTAGAAAATCCTTGGCTGTTAAGTAGTTGTGTTTATCAATTTTGGTTATTACTGTTGATAGGTCCATTGGCTCTTTGATAACCTCAAGGTAATCTGAAACCTATAAACAAATAGCACACAGAAATGATACAGGACCACATGCATTCTTATTGAACACTGACAATCACATCTATATACTTGGATTCATTCCACATTATTAGCTCTAATACACTAACCAAACATTTTGATTTCTAAGTACTTTTATGTTAAAAATGGAAGTTTTATCAGGCTAAAAACACAGGACTTCCAAATCTGCTTTTCTTTCAGGAGCTCACCAATTTATCTTTAAATATTAATTAAACAGTATTTTTTAAGCAACTGTAAATGTATTTTTCATTTTAGACTGATTTAGTTATAGATTTTTATGGTGCTATAACACTGTCATGGACTAAAAAGGCAAAACCCATCAGTCTAACTTGAAGCCCTAGGAAAAATTAGGGAAGCTCTATTTTCTTCATTTTGTAGGTATAGTTCTCATTAAACTTAACAGCCGAATTATCAGCTTTTAAATACCTTCTAATAAATAGCTTCTTAATCACTTATGAAACAAAGAAAAGCCAGGTTTATTCATTGCAGATGTTAGACTGGCTGTACAGAAGGACAATCTAAAGAGAAAGCCTTGTGTCTCAGTTTACTATGAGATTAGATCAAAACTGGAGATTCAGCAACCAGTGGGTCCCACTAAAGTGTGTAACATAATTCATGATACCGTAAAGGTCTCAGCCTTAATAGTCAAACGTTTCAGCACAGCCGCTGTAACAAAGTTCACCCAAAAAAATCTATGAATTTGTTATTTACTTCACAGAAAAAAATACATATTTGAATGTTTCAGTGTGATTTAGATTAGACTGGCAGCCTCTCAAACAGGACTGCATTTTTTTTTAAACTGTCCACATATGATGGCCACTGCCAAAGCACTTCAGAGTTAAAAATATATTCAGATCAAGCCATAATGGCTGTATAAGAATTTTTTTTTTAATATAGTGCCTAAAGACATATATCCCAACACAAACTAACATTAATGCATTACTTCGGTGGACAGCAATGTGTCACCTAATTCCTTAAATACAGACATTGAAATTAAAATGGCAAAAGTACTCTTTTTGTCTCCCTTTATGGAAACATGATAATATCTGGTTCAGCAACTGGAAAGCTAAGCCACAGGCTTCCTTTTCTTGTTAGCACAGCATCAGAAAATCTTCACTGGAAGCTGTAAATACTGCTGCTGATTTAGTCAGAAAAATCCTTGACTTATCACACAGCAACATCCTCTGCAGTGCAAGTAGGAGTGAAACAAACCTAACACATTTTCTAAGGAAGTCAAGCAGACAAGCTGTTGTAGAAAAATAAAGGCTAGTCCTGTGCTTAAATGCAGCAGGTGGGACAAAAAGGATTACATTTGATTTCTGGTGCTGTGATACATTAGCAGGGTTCTGGCAAGGCTTCAAATAACAAATTCACATTTTTATTCTCTTCACTTACAAAATATGGACAGTTACTTGTTCTTTCTCTATGTGCTCTTATTCATACAAGTTTAGACCACAAATTCTTGACAGAAAGGAACTACCTTCACTACAAGTATCAAGAGTTTCTACAATAATGGACCTCTCAGTTTCACATGAAAAATCAGGCCAAGTTACTGCTCAGACTATGCTCACACTGTAGGTTGCCACATGAAACAGCTCACCAGGCTTACAAGAAAAGTCAGGTATGGAACACTATGGAAAGTTCAAATTAAAACAGGACTGCATCGGCCCATCCTGCAAGGAATTTACATTCCAAATCTGCTTTTTAAAATGCTGGTCTTCTGATGTCCCATATTCATCTTTTAATGTCTTCCAAAAGAGATGCTTCTCTCTGCAGAAGCAATTAAGATTTTTTTTTTCACTAAGTAAGCCTGCAAAGCTTGCAGGGGGCTAGCATCTGATCTCAATGTCAGACCAAACATAATCCTATTCATACAGAAGCACCTGAAAATAGATTTTGCAGATCGAACTGTCTCTTCAGTTAGGTGTGTACAGTCCATAATCGACCAGTTAATGACTTATAATGCGCTACCATCTGTGATTAATGGCATCCACAAGCATTACTGCTGAAATTATGCAACAATACTATTAATGCTGAATGCATTACAGAACACAGATCACTTTCCCAATATTATCATGTTTATGATTACAATGCTGTAAAAGCTTCTAATAAAGAATTATATTTATGCTTTCAAGTATTTCAGAAGCACTGGCAGGGACAGGAGTGTTAGCATTTTAAAATGCTCATTTCATTTATGAACTGGACAAGAAAGCACAAGGTTTTTTCAAGGGTCACTGGCAACAGAACACATTCCAAATTCTTGCATCATAAATGATGATGCTGTGACTATACCACCAGTTAAAAATCAGTATCTTAGATTCAACAGATCATGGATCAAACATCTATTTTTCTAATTAATTTAACCATTTTCTTTTTAAAATTTGCATTCTTTTTCTAATATTTTCAACTTCATTGTTTGCACATTACGGAAACAAGACCTCTTCAATATCCACCGGTTTGCTGAAGATGTTAAAGCGTTTGTCTGTGGCCAGCCTCTTGGTGACATCCCTGAGAAACAAGCGCAGCTCCCGCAGGGTGTTCTCCTCCTGGTCCTCCATCCGCTGCTTCTCCGCTTCCGACAGCTCCCGCGCAGGACACGGCAGTGCAAGAGGAAGAACTTCCAGGGCACGAAGAGCTAGGGAAAAGAATAAGAAATCAGACAATGGAAACATTAACAGTACAGGGGCTCTTTGGATTCTGCCACTTCAAATTTCATTATATGTATTTAATATGCGTCGTGGATCTAACTATCACTGCATCCTTGACCCCAAGGCTCTCCATCTGCAACAACTGTTAACTGTAGCTACAGAATTTATTCTGGGCACTGATTAATTCTGTCACATGGCAATTAAACTAACGTAATTACCCACACGCTTTTAAAAAGGAAAGTAACACAAAATAAAACATTAGGATCACATTATTATTGGTTTTACTGTAACTTAGTTTACCAGCCTGTTTCCTTCTTGGTGGGGGCATTGCTGCCTCATCAAGAATTAAGCCTTTGAAAAATCGCAATCTGTCTTCTTCACTTGGTCTTTGAATATAAAAAACCTCTTCATACTGGATTCTGAAAATACATTTCAGCTATGAAAAAAAGACAAAAAAAGCCATAAGAAAGACGAGCCCTCACTGAAAAAATCATGAGCAATGACTAGTCACAAGCTTTTCAACAGCCACAAGACAGGATATAGGAAACTCTACCTAAAGCTGTGTTCACAGCAAAGGGAAAACAAACACTTGTAATTCTCACTAAACTTTCTACAGTAATGATACTTGCAGTAACCCATGATCCTAACAATGGCCAACCCTGCAGTAAAAGGAGAGTAAAACGGCAGAAGGGAAAAAAAAGGCCACAGGAAATGTTAAGGATCAAAACCAGGAACCCTCCTCCTATCCGGAGCCTCAAAAAATGTAAAGCTCAAGGTCAGGCCTATAGACTAAATCTGCATTTAATTATTATGGAGTCATTTGTCAGAAAGAACAATTGACAAACTGAACAATTTTGCCTTCTCAGCAGAGTATCATGGTGCTCATGAAAAGTAGTAATACAGACATATATCACTCATTAAGGAAAATTACTAACATTCAATAATTATTACATTTTCTGTTTGACATAATTTAAATTAAGTTAGAAAGCCACTACAAAATAAAATTATTTTATATGATTAAAACGTTTGGAAGAGCACAGATCCCCCTAACAATGCCTCCTTCCATGATAAACTTACCTCTTCAGGCAAGTCACTAAACATAGACTCAGAGGTAGACAGCAGAAATATAGGTGAGAAAGATGGTATGTCTTGCAGCAAAGTCAGGAAAGTAGCTCTCACAGTTTCACTGACAGCTTCCCACCAATCACCAATATGAGGCATGTAAACTATACTTGGTACTGTTCTTCGAGCTTCACGAAAGATCTAATTAAAAGAAACAGTCATATTTCAGCTAAGGAACTAATTGTTACCATCAGTTGTGAGTAACAAAGTTCTTGCACATTCGAGAATGATGCATGTTTGTGCTATTTTATAGACAAATGTTCCAGCAGAATAGAATTATCTAAAGACTTTCTAAACAAGTGTTTGTGACTCTCAGTTACAGCATTCAGTTATTTCATGTCAATGTGCAAGGGAGACTACAAAGTAACTACTTTGTTTTAAAAATATGCATGTTTTAAAAACTTGCTATGACTGAATAATCAAGATGAAAATTAAACTGTTTTGCAATTCATGCAATATTCACCACAAGCTATTTTGAAATGTAAAGCACTTAAAACTAAGCAAATGAACCTAGAACCACAGTACACCAATCCACACACAAGTGAATAAAATGAGCATCAGGTACTGAATATCCAGATTAAACTTACTTAGCACTAGGTATGTGATGAGGGAACAAGATAAAAATGTAATTACATTCACTAGTCACTAGAGAGATCTTCATCACCCTCTAGAGACCTGTTTATTTTAAACAGGAAATAGAAGGAGCCTACAAAAACCTGAACTGTTAGTTCCACTCCAGCTGGCTGCCTTTATATTGATGCAACCAGAATTACATAATTGACTCATTACAAGAGAATCAGAAGTATCACCTGTGCACATGACTCTTCAGGTGTTTTGGCACTGACTGAATAAAGAGCTGGCAGGTCAAGCCTGTGTACAGAGAATTTTTCCAGGGTGTGCAATAGTGCTGGAGCAAGGTGCGAAGTCTGACCTGAACCTCTTTCCCCAGAGAGCAGTAATCTTGGTCTGTAAGAGGTTGGCTGGTGATAAGCTGACCTGCAACAGAACAGTTACAACAGTCAATTAACATACCAATGTTATCAATGGATGGATATACAGGAGATATTTCAGAATCCATAAGCCTTCCAGTAACAGGTAATACAACAGCTTCCTACAACATCCTAAAAAGATCAGCTAACTTGACTAATCCCTCAACACTACTTCAGGAGCTAATAACTCAAAAGATTTATCTTTAGATTCACATCTGTTTAATTCAAACTCATCTGAATGAAGCTATGCACATATTAAATTCATGACAATTTTCATTATAACCAGTTTATTTAAAATTAATTCCTTGATCATATAAAAAGACTTACTGAACTTCCAGTAAAGACAGCAATTTAATCATTCTAGTTCAGTCCTACTTACTAGCATATCTCTTCAGTAGCCTCAGGAATCCCAGGTCAATCCTTTCATTCCTTAAATGCTGCCCAAGATTTTCAAGAACCAATGAACATTTCAATAGTCTACTTATTTAAGAAGAAGGACCTGAAGTAGGGTTGAACAGCATCACTGTGCATCATGTATTTTACCCTATTTGTACACTTCTAATCAGTAGACTTCTGGACAGAAGGAAGACTTCTGAGAAAAACTGCAAAAGTAAACTTTTTTTGTTTTTTTTGTTGTTGAGAAGAAACTCTAAGCAGTCCATAGAAGTGGTTTTGGGATCTTGTGTTTGTTCCTTTCTCTTGGGTGTTTTTGCCCAATTTTATGGACAATGATACACAAAGAAAAATGCATTAACTTTTTCATTAAAAGTCTTTTCCATTTATAGAAAACTGATTATAAAACAAGAAAATTTTTAATTAATTTGCATTTTATTTCATTAAGGCATTTCTATCTGCCCATCTAGTAAACTCAGGCAGCGGAACAAGACTTGCTGATATCACTTCAAATTAAATCTTTTGGGACAGCAATGAATGCTGTTGACCTTTGGCTTTCAGTTCTGGTGGTGGTGGTTACACACACAGGTAACAGTCAAAAATGTTCAGAAAACAGACTGAGAGATGCTTACACACCTAGCAAAAATAAACAGTCTTCTTTTATTTAAAGACAAACATCCATACAAATATATATTGTTGGTTTGGGTTTGGCCTCCCCCTTCCCAACCTCGCAACAAAGGCTTAAATTTGGCACTAGAATACTTAACTTTGGCATTAATACTTAGCTAATATCCTGCCAACTCTTTGAACTGTAATCCTTATTTTTAAGCTTAGATATCCATAAATTCTGTTCTGGCATTATTATTTAGCACAAAAATTTTAGCAGTTTTCCACAAGATGGCTCTATTAAACAGTGTCGCTAATGAACAATTTTTCTAACTTCACTTTATTCAGCAAACTCTCTGTAGAAGCTACCCCAAAAAGTAGTTTAAAATCATACTTAATACAAAACCAAGAAATAGTAATGATTGATAATTATTGTAGCTAGTCCAATTTATACAGGAAACACTCATCCAAATTTCACACGTATTTTCTAAATTATTGTTTTCCTGAAACTTTCCATAAAAAAACAACAAAAAAGCACATTACACAATCATTTTACATGATGCTTACAAACAGCTGCATACACTGAAGCTCAACCATACTTTGGACCAAGAAAAAGCACACAACCCTTCCAAAATATTCTTACATACATCTCTTCTCAGATATCTTTCAAATCAAAGTAGATTGTTAAAATTGAAAATTGCTGTTAGCATCTTTACTCCTAATCTGCATTTGTCTATTGAAAAACACTGCTAATTCCAGTGTGAATGATGTGGCCTTTCCCTAGAACACCCTTACATCTGAAACTCTTGTCTATGCAAAACTCTTACAGGCTTCCAATACAGAACACCACTGCCACCCCAAAGCAAAAGAACAACTTTTCTAGCTCTCCTGATACAAGAAGCTCCTGGGTTTATCTATCTAATTACATGTATTTAGAGAAACACTCACATTGTAAAATGAAGGTAGGGTTTATGTATAGCAGCTGATGACTGTTTCTTTGGTGATCCTGAGTGACAGCTTGTCTCAAAAATTGATGAAGCATTCTCATCTTCACTATCATCTAATATTAGACTTGGTACATCTGTTCCAAGAGATGTATTAATTAGAACTTTATCACTTCTAAATACAAGTACAACAAACAAGACATTACAATTTTCTTTGTGTCAATTATAATAAATCTTCAAATGTAGAAGAAATTAGTTAAAACTAAGTATCAGCCTTCAGAATAATAAGTAGTTATTACTTCAAAAACCAAAACAAATTAAATACTGTAGAAGTCTAATCATAATTACAATTTATTTTTTAAACAACTTCTCAATACAAAAAAGTTTAACTTGTTATGAAATGCTTCCTTTGGGTTTATTTCACAGCTAGTGGTTTTTTAAAGGATGAAGCTGTAAAATTTGTCATCCTCAGACTACACAGAATTTTGTAATTATTTACTTGTTCCTAGTGTCCAAATTCTCACAGGTCCACTTCTTCCAAAATTATTCTCAGCCTGACTACCTAGACAATGTATGTTTATGAAGAATTATTTTCTACCCTCTGATAATCTGCTGAAGAATATCAAATTATTTTTATCAAAATCAGTTCAATGCATTCCATATTCACCTTTACCTATTTTAATTTCTTTGCTATTATAGTAGCACAATGTACTGAAGCACTTTCTATACAGACCTTGAAAAACAAAAAGCTCAAAGACTGATTATATTAACGTGACACTACAGGGCCAAACAACTGCAAAAATACTAATATGGCACTAAAGGAGAACAACCAAGTAACAGCTGAAAATCAGGTAAATTAGCTCCCAGAGATGCAGCATGATTAAGAGTTACCGGTGTGATAATAGTAAAGAACTACTGCAAGATCTTTATTTGCCCCACGAAAGGAGCAGAGCTCTTCTGCCCTATGCAAGGCCACTCATTCTCACTTCCACAGGGAAGAAAGTCTGCAATGATGGGATGAAAATGGCCACAGCCACTCAGCTGTACAAGAGGAACACTGCAGAGGCCAGCTCTGCTGAGCAAGAAAATGCTCAGCAATGGATAGGCAGCATTCCTGAGAGCAGCCCAGAGTCACTGTAGCACACTGCTGTTCAGGCCAACCACCAGACATCCCAATAACAGCTCAAGCTGGCCACAGCCACTTAAGAAAAGGGATTGCTGTGAAATGAATGAGTGAAATACAAAGAGATCCAAGTGTTATTCTCAAATAACCTAATCCACTGCATGACTTGTTGGATTTACATGAGGCAGTGGCACAGGTCACACTGATCAGAAAACCACCATGGCACAAAGGAGTAAGTGTTGGATGGAGGTACCATCTAAGCCTCAGGAAAAACTGTCCCAAGGTTCCAGGAAAAACTGTTGTGACACCAAAGGTTCCCTTAACTTGCTGTGTGATGTAAGAAATTGGTTTCAGAGAAGGCTGGGCAGGAATGATATTCTGCTGCCACAGGATGAGGATGTCCCGCACCTCTTGTCAAGTGATGCAGTCACACATCTGACATTCTTCAGGAGCAAAGATGAAAAAGGCTTGCATACCCCAAGAAGTGGCAAAAAGCTAATCCAGAGCAAGAAAACATTGCAAAGAAGCTGCTCGATATTTATCTAAAGTTAAGGATGGAGACCTGCAAATCAACTGGACATAGACCTTCTATCTCTGGGCTCACTAAAACAGACAGTCCCCAAGGCAGAATTTCCAGTATACCAAACGTAGGCACAGGTAAGTCCTATGCTCATGCACTGGACTCAGCTTTCCCTCTCTAAATATACAATTATTTTAAAAGGCAGACCATCTTTGAATCCCAAGCATCAAGTCTCTGTGACATTCTTTGCTCAAGCATCTGTCTCATTGAGTTACAAGAAAGAGGAATTTATTGTGAAATGCAGCAAACCTGATACGCAGACTGTAAGCATGTACTATATGCTTGACTTTGAATTTAAAAAAAATTGAAGCCCTATTGTATAATCTACATTTATGGATAATCATTGTACCTGAAAGTGGATTTTTCTGGTTTTAACAAAGATTAAAGCCTGTTATTCAGTATTTTCTTGGATTTAAGGGGTAAGAAAAGGAAATGCTAAAAGGAATCTCATTTCAAGCATCTTCAAAAATCAATTATCTACATTTAAAAGTACCCATAGGAGCAAATTATCTAGCAAAACTGCTATTTAAGTAAACTTAAGCATCCAAACTCAATTTCTTAGCAGTAATGAGCAATATTAATTTTTTTACATCAAATGTAAAAAATATAACCAAATAAAATATTCTGAATTCAAACCAATTCTTCAACAAAAATGACAATCTCTAAATTGGCTGCTACTAACATGTTAGCAGTAAACAGAGACTTCAGCATCACAAATAACTTTCAGTTGAGGGAGCCCAAGAGAATCTAACTCCATCTCCCCCTACCCATCACCATGTGCTCCCAGGGCCCATCTCTGGCCAACTACAATGCTGCTTAAGACCTCCAGCTACCCCACAGTCAGCAGAAAACACATCAATACATAATTTTTGGATGAGTTTTCTGGTTAAAATAGCTTAACAAAGGACGTGAAGTACTCAAGCAAGTGGAAAGGATGGAATAAAATTGCACAGCTGGGCTGGAGAACTGCAGCAGCCAGCACAAGGATCAGCTTAAGCTGCCTGGACTGCAGGCTGAAAGCATACTCTGGAACAGGAATGAGAGGAAAATCATGGCTGTCACAGATTTGCTTTATGACTGGGCTGTTTTCAAGTTAATCGCACACAGCCCCAAGTACTGTTTTACAGAGCTGGAGGGTGAGAATTATCCCAGGTAAGAACAGTGGACTACATCAGAATAAATATATCTCAAACCCAAGGTATCTTGTTCAACATTTAACTTCCAAGAAATGACCAGGGTAACTTATTAAAGTATGTCTCAGAGACGACCTGGGTAGAAAAACCCCAGAACCTATTGACTCATTGCCAGTCAAAACAGTCACAAGTCCTTCTTGTTCCTTGCTTCATTAGTACTGCTCCCATTGCAGCAGGCTTCTGGCATTCACTAACTCCTTAGTAAGTTCATTTTACTCACAAATTCAGCAAAAAAGTTAACTTGACAGAACAGTAGCTCTCCACTTGCTAAGCTGACAGAATCAGCTTGGATCAGGAGTGGACTAGGCCAGTTCAAGGAGAGGGAAGTCTCAGGACTTTCTTCTCAATCAGCACATGACCATTACATAGGCTCAGGTACCTCAGCTACACACCTGCTGAGCTGTGAGCCCCCCACAGCTTCTGCACCACCAGCTAGCAAAAGACTCAGGAAAGCTAACTAACCATTGTTGAGGACAGGAGCACCAATTTCAAGTCTTGTTACACTCAGCAACATTGTGTCACTTTTTTTTTGTTCTGACTTTAATTATGCTTCATCATTTCTTATATTTAAATTGTAAATTACTTGTGAGTTCTTTTTATAAATAGCCCTCATACCTATGGGACCTTGCTCAGTTTAGATCAGGTCATTAGATTCTACAACAACTTGGAATCAGCAAAAATAATTATGCAACATCCAAGCGAATAGTATTTACATCCTAACAACACTGAAGGAAATATACACCAGAACCTAAGGCTAAGTGGAGAAGCTGAAACTCATGCAAATTGAAACAGCATTTCCAAAAAAACCCAAACCACATACCTTCACTTTTGTCACCCTGGCTGAATTCAGCGTGAGGGAACACTTTGTGTAAGACCTCGAGGAGCTTAGTGAAGGTGCGCTCCAGGAGCGGCCGGATGACGGGGGACAGCGCGTGTCCCGAAGACGTCACGGCACGCTGGGAGGCAGGCACGATGTTCTGCATTGCGTGGTAGAAATCCTGTGCACTGAGAACTACTGAGGAAACGTCCAGCTGGAGCTTCTGACTGCTCATGTAGATCTGGGGATAGCGGCGTCTCAGGGCAATCAAGGCAGCCTCAGTGCAAAGTGCTTTTATGTCAGCCCCACAGTACCCTAGTGCACACAGAAACACCAACATCTTCCATGAAACAGCACTGCTGGGCCACACCTGGCTCAAACATGCATCCAGCTAAAAACAAATCAGGAACACTTAATTGTCAAGGTCCACAAAGCATCTGCCAAAAGGTAACAGGCCATAATCTGATGACAGTGTTATATAACAAGAAATTAAACATATTTATAAGATATACTAAGAAATTAATTCCACACAGAGGTTAAAATTACCTACATTTTCGCTGTATCATTTGACATATGGTGTATTTTCTGTCCTGGGTTATAGGCCTGTTATTGCTCTTTTTTTTTCCCCTTAATATTATCTAACGTATATGTGCAATTTTAACAGGCTAGTCCTTCTCCTCCTTTTTTATCTTTAGTATCTCCACATGAATATATTCTTTAATAGCAAAGTAATGTTGTTACACTGAACATCAACTTTAAACTTTTACAGTCTGAGAAAATGAGCAGTATAAAGAAAAATGTTTCATGAGTAGAATATGGAAGAGATGGAATCTCTCATTAAAAAAAGCATACTCTGAATTCTTGGAAAAAATTTAACTTCTACTATGAATAAAAATGTTTTAGACTTTTAAGAGTTTCATAACTTTACTAATCTAACCAAAGGTAAAAATTAAAATAAATTAAAATTTTAATTTAGCCTATCTTCTTAAGTATCTACAGGTGGCTACCTATAATTACTTAATCATCATTAGTGAAAAACATAGATCTGATAATTATAAAATACAGAGTGACTTAATACCTCTGAGTCTTTTGCAGCACTAATGGTCTGGGGCCTTTCCCCAGAGCTAGAAATTACATTTCAAGTTTTTTGATCTCTCTCAGCAAGAAACATTAATATGCCTCTGTATTCTGAGGGACCATAGTTCCATCTTTCAAAAACTGTAAAACAATATTCCAGTGAGAAAAGCCATTTAGAGAATTAAAGTCACTATAGGAAAATGTGTTGCACTGAGGTACTGCCATGTAAAAGTTCGTGGGTTTGCAATGAAGTGTTTATAGAAGGTAATTAATCAATTCTTTAGTTAAAACTATTCTCATTCAACTGGATTTTTACCAGACTTCTTCCTCCTCATAAAGTCTTACATTACTTGCATTTTTTCTATATTATTTTTGTATTAAGACCAAGGAGGGCTCGTTTTAGACTAGATATTAGGAAGAAATTATTTACTCTAAGACACCTGAACTGGCCATCCAGAAAGGCTATGGGTGCCCCATCCTTGGACATGTCCAAAGCCAGGCTGTATGCAGCTCTGAGCAACCTGGGATAGCAGAAGGTGTCCCTGCCCATGACAGGGGCTTGGAATGAGATGACTTTAAAGTCTCTTCAAATCCAAACAATTCTATGATTTGGCAGCACCAATTAGCAAAATTGAGGCCTGTCTTGCATATCTCTCTTTAGGCTCTGATGTTCTTTCAGTGCTCCCAGCATGTACATTTTAACAAGATCCATACAGCAATAACAAACAAAGCTGATTCCAAACACCGTGTCTAAAACTAAAAAAAGAAGCAATTAATATGGAAGACTATAGACACTTTTCCATCCCCATGTTCCAGATGTGAATTTGGGGGATAATAATAAAAGATATCCACTTTTCAGCTATAAAGATGACTTAAATTGGATGAGACTTCAAACTGCACCTTTCTTATATATACTTGAAAATATTTTTTTTAAAAAAAGGCAAAACAAAAATAAACCCAGATGGTCAATCATGATAAATATCGGATGTTTTCTGCAATTTTCAAACCAAGCTTTGCCATTTTATAAAAAGGTCAATAGCTACAATTGTGTAAATTTGGTGAGTCCACACCATGACTGTTACCTAAAATATATGTAGCAATTCACATTCACAAGTTACCTTGAAATAAATACACATTACATTTCAAATATGTTCAGCTACATCAACTATATTAATCAATAAACAACTAATTGTTTTCAGCACTAAAGTTCTGCTGTTTAGGGATTTTTTAACTTTCATTTAACATGAAATCGAAACTATGCAGGCACCCTCCAACCATGTGAAACTATTAGATAGTAGCCACAGCTGCATCAGAGAAACCAAGCCTGGGTTCTAAATTTTGCATTGTTCTTTAGGTATCAGGTATCACAATCCCATTTAAATTGGTCCGCTTCCCATCCAAAAACCACACTAGATTAAATAAAAAATGAGTGACAAAAAAAAGTAAACCAAAGCTAAAATCAAAGATGTGCTGAATATATGCAGCACCCTGAATGCCTGTCACCTTAGAACCTAGTTTAGTATCTTTCTGAAAAGATTCAGCAGCCCAGGAGCTAGATCCTTCCCAACTTTTCTATTAACAAATGCTGTAACATTCCTTTCTAACAGTCATTTTAATCACCGCTTGTATATCTCCATAGAATTGCAAAATTAGGAAATAATAGCCTGTAGTCTATTTTTAAAATTAAATTCTCAGGTGATCAGATATACAATTAGTCTCAATTTCTACCTCTCATTTCTCAGGAGCAATTACATTTGAAGACTAATAATTGGTGTCTCTTTTTGAGGGACTCTCTTGTGCATACTGTACATCCATTTCAGTGACAAGAAAACTGGAAAAATCCTGTACCTTGTGAAACATTAAAGAGCTTTTTACTGCTAAGGAGAAAACACAGACTGATTAAGCAGAAGAAAAACATGAGTGAAGTATTGTCAAAACAAAATAAAACGTATCATGCCAACAGTAAATAACCTGATGCAACTTTTACCCAAATTCACACTGTAATGTAAACTCAGGGTTCAGTGCATTTGCATCTATTTTTGAAGCATCTCAGAAAAGATGTTCAATTTGCCAGGCAAAATGTACTGGCACACCTTAACTTAGAACAAAATTAGGATTCCTGTCAAGTAGCTCATGTTCTTCTACCCAGCACTACCAAACTCCGCTGAACACTTCTAAAGTACAACTTTCAAAAAGCAGGACAGCCAACAAGTGGATTCCGATGTAGATTTCCAAAGAATTCACTTTGATCACCAAAATTTTCCAAACACCTCTGAAAACAAAGAGAATTTCTGTGCAGAAATTCTGTACAAAAATTGTGTCTTCTTTAAAATTTCTTCTGCCTAAAACCCACTCTAAAACCCCGCAACAAAGTGCCCCTGAATGGGGTGAAGCATTCAGGTGAACAATTTTGATCAATTCTTCCACTTTATGCTGTGCAACTCTCTACAAAACTCCCAAAATGACTGCAGGAGAAGAGTTAGCAAACAACTCAGCATGATGACAGAGATGAGAAATAACTACTAGGCTTCTTTTAAAGAATTGTGAAAAACAGGAATCCTAATGCCAAAATCTTCCCCACCATCATTACATGAGGATGGGAAAGAAAAAATTTACCATGGTATCACAAAACACCCCTGAAATAATAAGAACAGAATATTTTTAACAAGCATCTTTAGCATAATAGTTTCTTTATAATTCTATTTAATAACATTATTTAAATAACCCTTACTACATTTTAAAAAGATTCATCTGCAAAATACCAGATGGAGGAATTCACACTTTTTCAGTTGCTAGTATGTTTTGTTTCCTGCAAGACTGAGTTAGTTCAGAGGTAAGTCTCTCTACCTACAGAAAGTTACCTTTCCAAACAAGAGAATAAGCACATGAGATAAGAAAGGATTTATAAAGTTAAGGGTATTTTGGACCCATTCCCAGTAAAGAGAAAAAACTTAGTAATTATGTGTGTTTACTGAAAGTACTAACAAGACATAAGTGTGTGGTCTTCTGAGCTTTGCTCTCCCCAAGCTGCTTCACTTCTGCTCACACACACTGCAGTCATGAGGCCTTTCAGGGAAGTGGAATCTTTAATTCTCACATACTCAGAAATCCACTAAAAGGTCATAATCCATAATCCATGGGAAAAAAATGAACTCGCAGGAAATAACCTATTTTTTGCAAGTCCTGGGGCTTTTCCCTTACAATTTCCTTCTAATTACACCCCTGGATCACAAGAAGTTCTGAGTTGCACATACACCTGCTTCCCTAAAGTAATTTGCTGTGCGAGTATTTCAGCAGTTTTCTTCATCAGAATCCAAAAGCTTGGAGTTAAGTGTTGCCAAGTCTGTTGAACTGGAGAGAGGTATCAAACCATGCTGTGCCAAAAGCCTGCCAAGTCTAAGCAGCTTTACTTGGGGAAGAGGGGGTGCTGGTTTTTGGGTGGGAAGGTTGGTTGTTTTTAAAGAAAACCTGCGCACAAAAGGAAATAGCAGACTGGTACAAACTGTATCACATACATACATGTGTGCCAATGGGTCCCAATGGTAACCGCCAAAATTCAATCTGGAAAAGTCTGTTTAAATCAATATTGCTGGAGATTTCACTTACAGAAACAATGAGGCATTCTCAAAGTGAAGAAGATACACCAGTCTTCAGCTTTTCTGAAAAGACTTTGTAATACTTCAAAGATTTTCATCTTGGATGTATAGAAACACTTAAAATCCAAGATACAGATTAGAGACAATCAAATGTACAGTAGCTGGAGAGCAGGAAAGCCAAGGAGAACAGAAAAGGGTGTTTCTTTTTGTTAGCTGACGTCCACAGAACTGACAAGCTTTATGGAGCACAAAGAATGTCTTCCAGTCAAATGTACAAACGGCTTTCCCTATTGTCTGAAATTTTAAAATATTGTGTTCTCAATGAAAAAATATGATGATTTCTTTGAAGAACCATCTGTGGTTTTTTTCCCACCTATTCCCCTCTTTCCCACTAAGCAGCACCACAGGTTTGCATAATTCAAGCAGAATTCACATGAAACGGATTTGTCATGTGCTTTCTTATACCCGGCAAAGCTTAAACTGGAGTTTGCTGGACAGTTGTGTTTTCTCCTCACCAGAAGATGTTGAGAGTCTTTGTGCATCAAAAGCGGAGGGATGCTGCTTCGATGAGAGATGTGCCTGTGGATGAAGAGGATAATTCGGATGTACTGTAGCTGACTGAATGGACTGATGTTCAATTTAAAGTTCTTAGGTTCCCTGATGATGGATTCCAAAGCAGATATGTGAGACTGCTCTTTTTCTGAGAACTTCAGTGCTTGTCCAAGCAGATGATTGACAGAGGATGTATCTTTGCATGACAAGTTGTTGGGAAGATATTGTGGTGTGTGCTTTAGGGTCATTTTCTCAGTTAAATTCACTATATAAATATTTGGGTTTATTTCTGATTAGATTTAAACAGCAGGCTTATCTTGAACAACCAACCTCCATTCAGTACAGCAGGTCTTTGCGAGCTCCAAAGGTGTATTTAGTGGATTCATGTTGAGGTGCTTATTTGATCCCCTACCTATGTCTATACTTTGATGTAGTTCTGTCCTAGCAATCTGGAAAAAAAATTAATCTTTAGAAAGGCTGGTTTGTTTGTTGGATTTATGTCAGAGGAGAGCATGCCAATCAGTAAAAAAACAAACAAAAATCAAAAACCCCACACGCAAGTACTGATTTTTTTCCTCAGTAAGTAGACAGAAAGAAACCCAAGTCTGCTTCTCTCTTTTCTAATTTACCAATTTAATGGGAAGTCTACCTAAAGATACCTAAAGATTCCAATTCCAACTTTATTTTGCTTCTCTTTAAAAGTATGCATCCTATATAACGACGGTGATGTCACAGAAAGGAAACACAGCTGTATCTTCAAATGACTTGAAACAGATGCATATTTTGTGTTTTAGTAAGACAGAAACATATCTGTTACTACAAGAAGAGTGTTGTTCAAAATACAAAAGCTTAGAAAGGTAGAGACAAGAAAATTTTGATACATTTAAACATACCTTCAACGTTTTGCACAGAAGAGAAAGGCTCTACAGTAAAACTACTAACAACATAACACTCACCAACACATTTTTCAGCCAGTTCTCCTAAGAAAGGATCTGACAACTTGGGGTTCCAATCCCTGGTATGAATTTGCAAAATGTGCTTTCGTGCCTGATTTAAAGGGAAAAACAAAAAAGAAAATGAGATTAAAAAACTAGCAAGTCAAATCCATGTCACAGAAAGAAATATTCTTTAGTCATGTGAATCTATAGTTACTTTACCTGCTTTTGGCATGTAATTGAGACACGTAAAATAGAATTTAGCACTGCAAAGTCTCTCAAGAATAAAGCTTTTCCCTTCTTTTTAATTTCATATATAAGCAGTACTTTTTTCACCAGTTACACATTTTAAATTGTTTCATCAACATTATTATACAGGAACTGATCAGATCAAAACTCACATTCTATTAGGAATTACCACAGTTTTATTATTTCAATTTTAGTTACTGCACCTATGAGTAACAGGTTCTACTGGCAAAGGTCTCAATTAATGTACTGCTGAGTAGCACAGTACATACACATGAGTCTCATAACAATTCCAGCCAAAAGTTCTATAGAATCTAAACACATCTATCCATATACAAAGTACATTTAATTTTAAGTATAAATTCATTAAGTATTATGGCTGAGTTTATGTGAGTTTAGAAAAAGGAACTGAAATGTTCCTGTTGTCAACACTGTAATGCCTGGCTATGCATCTACGCATTTTACAAGCTTAGATGTCCAGAAGAGTTCTTTTCTCTTATCATAAGTTTCAAGCCCCCAAATAGTTAGGGTTCATTATACAAATCCATAGTTTTGAGATAAGCAATTCAGTTTCTGGTGAATAATTTACCTCTGTTTAGTTTTCACTTTGTCCTGAAGATCTGAAGCTCAATACAACTTTATGTATATAATCTGTTTGTAC
This sequence comes from Anthoscopus minutus, assembly GCA_013399455.1. Lineage (NCBI taxonomy): Eukaryota > Metazoa > Chordata > Aves > Passeriformes > Paridae > Anthoscopus > Anthoscopus minutus. Next base: position 78,271 of record VWYI01032580.1, on the reverse strand, counting down.
TAAAAATATCTTCCTACAATTAAACATTCTTACAATGAGAATGAATATTTTTATTTCATATGCTTGGCTGTCAGGCATTCAAATGTTTAATATACTTAAGATATTTCTTAATAAATCTCCTTTCTAGGTTTTACCTTCTTGTCAGGCAAGTTGAAAAGAAATTCCCTGTCAAAGCGACCAGGTCTCCTGAGTGCAGGATCTATAGAATCCAGTCTGTTTGTAGCACCAATTACAACGATTTCACCTCTATTATCCAGTCCATCCATGAGGGCAAGAAGAGTAGACACTATAGAGCTACAAGAGAGTTTTCAGAATAAAATTGTAAGGAACACTGTAAGAACTTCTGCATTTTCAAATGCAACATTAATACACTCAAAAGAAAAAAGCTAAGCTAGAAACAGGTACATAACAGTTTCAAGTCTCATATGTTCCATTGGCCTCCTGGTCTGCTCGCCCCAAATTTCACCCAGCAGAGTGGAGGGAGATGGACACATAAATACCACCACCTACAGAATGGACAAGTACAAGTGTGTGCATATAGAGCACAGCAAAACTGAGATAAAAAACAGCCACAAAAACATTCAGTCAACAGCAAACTGTTTTAATAAATGTTCTAAAACATGACACAAAAGCAACAGAAGATAGGTTTGTGCATCACACCATTAAGAATCAAAATCACAGGTGAGCTCAGTTCATTGACAGAACATTACAATTCATCACGTTAGAATAACATTTTTTCAACTGGTTATTCTATTGGGCTGGTAACGCACAATCTGTTTACAGCACAAAACAGCAAATCAAGGAATGTGGAAATCTTGTAGTGAATAACGTGGCTGAAAGGTAATTGTCACTGCAATTCAATTCCCAGCAAATTACAATTTATCTGAAGGACTGAAAAGATGACTTTCAACACCAAAAAACCAATCTGTCCTTTCTAGTCTAAGTGGGCTTCAGAAATAGTAAAAACCTTTCCTGTGAAATGAGAAAAAATTACATTTAAGAGTTTACCAAGATAATGATCCTATACCAAGATAATAGCAGCATAGAAGAAATATTACCTGTGAATCTGATCTTGTCTGCTAGAACGAACTGGAGCCAAACCATCTATTTCATCAAAAAAGATTATAGAGGGTCTCATCAAGTATGCCTGGTATGCAATAAAACAAAAATTGAATTCACTGTTAATTCCGAATTTAACCATCAACACTGAAAACTGGCTTCAGTAGAAAGCATTAACATGCTAAACTAACACATATATTGAGTCATCTTTCTAACAAAGTGTCAAGTCTGAAACGAAAACTGAATTTCCAACTCCAGCAGTGTTTCAAAGCAAAGCAGAGTGCAGTCTACTTTGAGTAAGCAAGATGGCACCAGTGTACCAGTTTTACTGTGTGCTGGACAGGTTAAAGACAAACACAAGACACACCTTATACTGTTACAGAAAACATTATCTTATCCACTCATATTCTGCTTGTTTAGACGTCTCTATCAGACCACTACTTTTTTTGAGCTACTCCATTTTACTGCTTTGTGTGACTATGTTCTGCCCAATCTCTTCTAAGCCAAAAAAGAACACTAAAATAGACACACAACCAAGGCACACATCTTGAACATGCCAGTAAAACTCAAACTCACTGAGTGATATTTTTTTCCCCAAGTTTTACCCAAACTACTTTGCCTCATTAACAAACAAATCAAAAGACTTCTCTCTCTGATTTTCGAGAGCAAGAAAAACTATAGTCACCATTCATCTATTCTTTTCATCTAAATATGCCATTTGGTAAAATCCTACTAAATTTACAAAAATGTACAATTATTTACTTTCAATTTCAAGTACCTTTGGCTACCTGAACCACAAAATACAACATACAGAGAAATCATATGAAAAAATGTATTTTCTTCTAACCTGATCAAAAAGGAGTCGAAGCTGACGTTCAGATTCACCAACCCACTTACTGAGACAGTCTGCTCCTTTCCTCATAAAGAAAGCCACCTTTTTGTCTCCTTGACTGCATTCATTAGCTAGAGCTCTAGCTACCAAGGTTTTACCTGTTCCAGGAGGACCATAGAATAAACAGCCCCTGAAGATAAATGGATCAACACAGTCACAAACTTATTTTACGTCTCCTGAAAAACTCCAAGTCAGTCAAATTTTATAATGAAGACAGGGAGCCTGGAGAAGAATGACTTAAGATCTTGGATTATTATTTTGTAGTAGTAATGCATTATTAACATGCTGTTGTATTAACACGACTTCATAAAATCTTAGTTTGTTTTATGCTTTCAAATCAGTAAAACTTTGATTTGTAAAGAACATTAATAAAAGGCATATTAAGTTTCCAAAGGATTCTTTTACATTAGTTAAACACCACCTCTTCAAGTATTACAGTTTAGGTAATACCTGAAACAGTATTTGTTACTTCTTCAGAATGAAGTAATTAAGTGACAAAAATACCTCCAAGTTTTTGATTGACTTAGACAACATGTACCCAGTTAAATCACATACTAAGATGCCTCTGATACCAAGGTATCAGACCAACTACATTAATAAATATTAAAATCTCAGTATAATATTATTGAGAGAAACATCAGTATTCTACTTGATCTAGTAAAATATTTAATAACATAATGGGGAAAAAAAGGCAAGGTACTACTAAATAAAACACATGACAATTCTTTCTTTAACCAAATCACAAAGTCTACCTTCCTACCACAAGAAAAATACACTTCTGCTTATTACATATGCTGATAGACAAGTGGGGTAGCAAACACGTAAATCTATTTGAGCTGTAAAACACTTCAGGAAAGGAATCAACCTCCTATGTGTTTTCAATTCCACGGAGCTCAATAAAAAAAATTAAACAGTAAGAGTAAATACACCTACCTTGGTGGCTGAATTTTGAATTTTTCAAATATTTCTGGATAGAGAAGAGGAAACACTACCATTTCCTTAAGTGCAAGGATATGATGGCTCAATCCCCCTATACTATCAAAACACACCTTGAGAAGAAAAAAAAACATTAAGTTTATATTATAGCAGCTTTCCCCAAAAGCACCTTTACTTACAAAACATTTAAAAATAAATTAGAAGAAACATTGCATTTATCAACAAGATTTCCCTGAATTTTTGAAGTGTGAAAAAAACAACTGAGAAAGTCAACTCTTGGCTGCCCACATGAGGCTTGTCTGGTTTACAAGTTAAGTGTGCCAAGGCTGCCTGGACATCTACAGAGATCCAGCCTAAGTCCCAGAACAAATGCTTTGTAGTCCAAAGGAATAAGTAGACAAAAACTTTGGTAACAATAAAATAAAATAAATAAAAACATCAGTGAGCTTTTTATAAATTTACTTCAACATCAATAAGAGGCTCTGGAGAATTCCGCTTAAGCGTAATTGAGTGAAGGAAGATAAACAGCTCTGTCAAAACTCACCGATTTATCAACAATCATAGGGTCAACATCAGCCAAACTCGCCCCAACTTTCACACGTTCTCGAAGGATTCCACTAGCTAAGTCTTCTGCTCTGAAGTTTAAAGGCAGGCACCTGTTCAACAACAAACAAACACCAAGTAAATACTGTTCTGTTTACATTGCTTGGAAGTAAAGAAATAAGAGATTAAATGCCTCTGCTACATAAAGAGATAACATTCCCAGATTAGTGAACAAAACTAGTATTTTTTGTGGTAATTCTAGTTATATATCTGGAAGCTCCTTAACATAAAATTAGTTTTATGAATCCATACACGTATTTCAACCAGAAGAACTAGGCTAGACAGATTATTTTGATTAAACACAGAAGAAACACTCTTTCCTTCCTTTAAGCCCCCACACAGATACTACATCAGGCCAACTACATACTTAAGGGAAGGAAGAAAGGTACTAGTAAGGCACAGGTGACACTCAGAACTACACTTCTGGTCATTGTACATTGCTTGAATTCCTTGCAATAGAAGAGGGAACAATGTGGCAGACAGGAAGAGATGGATAAAAGATGAGGAAACGTTTTTCCCTGCATAAATTTCCTCTACCTAGTTATTAGTGAATAAATTTACTTACAGATCTTCCGCTTTTAGATTACTGCTGCCCGTAAGGTCAAAAAAACATGCACTGAGTGTGTAGAATGCATGAACTCTTACACAAGAGGAAGAGGGAAGAGCTGGGAGTACAATGAATTAACTAGAACCAAATTACATCATGATGTTTTAACCAAGAGGAGTTGTTTTTTATAACCAAACCGAACCAAACAGCAACTCTTGTATTTCCATCTTTTTATCACTATTATTATTAATTATCTACCATAAGACTCTAAAACTTGTATTAATATATAACCAGCACTCCTCCTAAACCTCATCTGCAGGTAATTACAGGCACAATCAAAAATCTGCAAAGCTCATAAAACATAATTCTGCTTGTTTTCTGATAAATAATAAAATCAAACCATTCTGAAGACCACGGATGTTTTGATACCTATTTCTTGCTCTGGCTATGCTTTTAGATTTTCTTCTTTCAAAACGTTCTTCATCTGAAGAGGTTGTATCACTGCTGTGAATAGCATGCTTCTTTCTCCTATTGAAGTGGCAAAACACAGAAAAGTCAGTCTTTTTTGCAGCAGAATGGCATGTTTTGGTCCTTCTATAAAAATGAAACTGAAATGGCAAATACAGTACTATTCAGGTTTGAGATGTATGATAATTCTAGTTTCATGAAGTATCAGAATAATCTGAGAGAGGAACAACAGTTCTTAGTGCCACAGTGATTATCTGATTTAACATGAACATTACTGGAACAGCAGAGCCCCGTAACATGTGTGTAACAGTCCATGCTACCTCAGCAATGTGATTGGAATATTCAGTCAATAAGCTGCAATTGTACTTCAGAAAATTTCCAACCACTTTAGCCACCTCTAACATAACAGACATACCAAAGTCTCCTTACTAGTTTGATGTATTCCTTTAAATATTCTTTGAAAAAAGTCCATACATCACAAAGTATACAATCTCTTTTTATGAGGTTATTAATTCTGAATAGCAGAACAGGCTCTCAAAACACTTCTGATCTGAATCCAAGTGAAATTACTATCCAAAGTCTGAATGAACCATTTCTTATTTTAGTATGACAGTATTTCACAAAACTGAGTATTTCAGAAATATCAGAGAATGTACATTAAATCTTCTGTACAAAAAGGTATTGAGGTTGATATCAGTTTGAAATATTCAGCACTTTTTTGCATGAAGAAGTTGGTTACAAGTAAAAAGTCTTGGATTTTAAGTGGATATAGTGAGCTGCATTATTTGTATGAACATATTAATGCACTGAATTAACTAGTTTTTGCCAATGGATAACATGGTTTATCAGTTTTACTGTTCAATGATGAAAAATGAAATACATTTCAAAACATATGAAAGAGAGCATCAAGCAACTGGGAAGACTTCTTATGACAGTGTCTTGACAAGAAGGGATAAAATGAGGGCCAAGTAATGTGCAGGCTAAAGGGATAATAACTTTCACACTCTTCTTGTATGAATAGTAAGTACAAGTACAAATCCAGAGATTACCCAAAAAACTGCCATATGCTCTTCAAGGGAAAAAAACCCAACAATTCTTATCTGTATTACAAAGAAATTTTAGAATCCTAAGATTCAGCTATTACTTTATTTCATATATTTTCACTATGCCATTAAATTGAGTAGTAAGACAAGAGTTTCAGCTATGAGTAACATTCGTTTACTTGGATTCCACTAATGGACAGATTTGTCTTTCTGAAGGTTTGAGTAATTTCATTTTTTAGAAAATACTTTAGGCTACAATCTCATCTGTTTTGTTACATAAAGCCTACCGACAGTTTCCAAGACAACTTGGTACATTCCAGACTTCTGTGACACAAAACATAAGAGTCAAAAATCATGCTTGCTAAATATTTTATTAAAATGTTGATAATTCTTGGATGAGACTTGAACTTAAAGAAAACAAAAAACATTAACCTGCTTGTAGAACAGAAAGGGGGTATTTGTTAAACTGATGCACTGCCTTTCAATATTAAATATATGGCCTTATGGAGAAAGCCACAGTGTGCCACGCAGAATTCTTTCCAGTACCTGTAGCATATCTGTTTCCATTCTGTTTAGCACAAAGCTTCTACTGGATTTAGACACTGCCATGGCACTCCTGTCTGGATGCTGATCAGGGTCTGAACCTAGGATACAACTGACGACCCACTCATATGCATGAATGAATTGAGCAACTCACTCAAAAATGGCTTGAAAATCAAAAGCTACCAGAATGTACTAAAGGAAAGCAAACAGTTACACATCGAAAGACTGACATTTACCTGATATGGCTTCTTCTTGCAGGAGATCTGTGAATATCAAACAGTGTATTTTCTCTCTTTTTTTGATGAGCTGGCACTGTAACATCAATTACAAAAGAATAATAAACAAATCTAAATGCAGCAGAGAAGTGCTGGACTTTCAATTTTCATCAATAAGGTTATCATTGGTTTCTCCAAAAGCTTAAATTAAGGAAAGAATTAGGCAGGGGGCTTTGTCACTATCACTGTACTTGCTTGCTGCAGGCATGGGAATTAAATCCTCCCCCTCCTCAAATTATCAGAGCTGTGTTTGTCATGGCACAGAACGTAATTAAATCAGGCCACTAGCATTTTGAGTTTATCTGCAGGACATTAAACTCCATACAGAAAGCTCTCCATAACTGATAATATGGGATGTCGTGAAATTTCTCTAAACAAATAAACTACAGCAGTTCTCTATCAGAGAAATCATATTCTATGATCCTCTGACTTGTGGAAATGGTAAAAAGTTGCATCAGGGAAAACTCGAACTTGTCAGGAAAAAGCATTTCTTTACTGAGAGGGTGGTCCAACACTGCAATACACTTCCTGGAGAAGTGGCTGATGCCCAAGCCTGTCCTAAGAGGCATTTGGACAGTGAATAACATGCTTTTTGTTAGCCCTGAAGTGGCCAGGTAGTTGGACTATATGAGCACTGTAGACTCCTTGCAACTGAAATACTTTAGATTTCTCATTTGTGTTAACTGCTACTATGCCATTTATCCACGGTTATGAATTAGGCTTACCACTCGAGAAGAGAAGCAGGCATAACAGTAACTATTTTTTATGTAATCATCCTAATTTATTAGATTGCTTTCTGCCAAGTATTTCTTGACCTAAATCCCATTCACCCCCAGCCCTGAGCCCAGCACAGGACAGTACCTGCAGAGCTCCATAAGGCAGCAATGCCACCATCCCTGACAAACTGACAGACCGTGTCTCAGCAGTCCCATCCACGTGGTGAACCACACCAGGTCAGGATGGAAATCACACAGTGATACACCCCTGTTACTCTGTCAGGGCTGAGAAGTAGCCATTCAACTATTCCCTCCCCACATCCATGGTATTCTTGCATGTCAAGCACTGTCTGGCTCCTCACCTATCGGAGGGGCCTGGTATCTCTCAACAGTTTTTCTCTGTCTGAGATTATACGGCCGATCATTTTCTTCCCCCTCAGCTTCTTCTACTTCTATATCTCCATCTTCTTCCTGAGACTCTGTTGGAGGAGTAAAAATATTTTCAGAACACTTCCATCTCACATTAGACCTACTTTCATCCTAAAAAATTAACAATTTGATGGTCACTGAGAATTACTGCTTATATATTAATTAACACTAATTGGCAAATCACTGAAAATTTGAAGATAAATCTACAGCACATTGTCAAATTTCCTTCTAGTTTTTTTTAAACAAGATTCTGGAAAGCAAAAGAAGGAAAAATAAATGCATTCAAAACAGCTTCAGCTGTAACATACTTCAAATATCACTCCTATTCACTGTATTTTTCTTTCAATAATTATCCTTCAAATATTAAGGAGAATGCCTTTCTTTTCTTTTCCCATAGGAGCCTCAATTCATCAAATATTTGATACAGTATGAAAATAAGTATAACTTTATGATTCACAGTATCACTTTTACACAAAGCAAACACAGAAATACACTTTATATACTTTGTGTATAAAGGCACAACCTAGGCCCATTTGTTAACAGGATCAGAATTCCTCTCCATGGATCTCAGAAGTAGGACTGCATCCTCACTCACTGGAACAAACCGTATCTTCCACAGCAATAGTAGTTAAAAATTGAGATTCAGTATGCTGAAACCTATATGGCTTCCTGAAGTTTAAGTCTGATTTTTTAAGGAGGCCAAGTATGACGCTGATCAGGCCCATCAAAGTTAGGCACACTCCCTTCTTTCCCAGTAATTTTTGAATCCATTGATCAGTTTCATTCAAATTTTTCAAAGAAAGTAGAATTTCAAATATAGCTGTGCACCTACAAGCCTTCTAAAATGTCAATGGACAGAAAGGAGACTTTAATTAATATCTTCCCCCAAAGGAAGGACGCAGGCCTAACTGCTACAAATCCTTTCTGGTAATTGCCACTCAGCACCTGAGAAACATCAAGTCAGTTAGAACACACACAGTTGTAGACTACAATCATCACATCCTGACTTCCACCCGAGGATTGTTACAGGGAATGTAAGGAAAGCTCCAATTACTTAATGTTACAAAAAACAGAAGGAAATAAATGTACTATACAAACATTTAGAAACCAGGCTTTGTTCTGCTTTCTGTAGTCCCCCATATTGCTATCTTATGGCAAGGAGAACTTCATTTCTTAAGTATTTCAGACAAGCCCCCAGAATTTTTACGACCCATACCTTCTTCTTCCCCTTCTGTGGACACTTCATGGTGGTTCTGAATCCCATAGCTATTTCTCCTCAGTGATTTCCTCCTCCTTTTCACTCGAGAATACATATCCATGTTTTCCTGGAATAAAATTCACATGCACTCCCATCAGTACCATCCCTTGTCACTCAGTATTAGTCCCACTGCAGTAAGTAAAGCTCCACACAATCTCTAGCCCTCAAGTGTTTTTCCAGCAGAGCTCTCCATAGCTGCACTACAAAAGCAGTCTCATTTAATAGATGCTAAAGAAAATCTCTCAGACAGTACCTACTCCATCTAATACAGAGTAATATTAGTACCAAGTTTTCATGAAAAAAGCAGATGACAGTCCCTGGTCCTGTTTCCAGGCTACCAGAGTATGCTTCAAACCAAAGAATCACCACTGCACATCACGAGAGCATGACACTGAATTTATCAATAAAGAAAACAATGTAAAGCAAATCCACTAATTTAGTTCTGAATTGTATATGATCATTATTTAGTTTATCATGTTTTTTAATGTTACCCACTAAAGAAAATCATAAACTTTTAGACAAATGTATGGTGTTTGTAAAAACAGGCACGCTCTGCCTTGATATGACTTTTATCCAAGATCTCAGAAACTCTGCACTTACAAATTCTGTATCTGTCCACATCCGCAGCCGTTCTACCTCCCCAGATCTCCTGTTCCTCCTGATGTTAATATTATCCATTTCCTGTAGGACAGCTTCAGCAGTACTAAAATATATGCAACAGTTAACACACACAAAAATTCAGTCTTAAAACAGTAACATGCAGAACTTTAGACATAGCATTCAACACCTGAAGTTGTCTATCAATTAACTACAAACCTAACCATGATAAAACTGAAAGAATATAAACTAAGAAGTATGAAGATTCAGCTATTACGCTGCTATTAAAGTTTGAGGTTCAAATTAGACAGTACTATATTAACAAACTTCTAAAAATAATTTGGCTCAGTATAAATTGTAGCATATAAATTTGCAACTGCTGAGACTTCAGATTAGATATTGGGTGACATTAAATTTGCAAAATAAGAAATTAAAACTTTTCACCTATATAATTACAATAATGGGAATGCAATTAATGCCTCCACCCCATAAGCTTTACAGTTTCTTACCCAGGCCCAAAAAGACACTAGAACATAAAGGATTTTCTTATTGTTAAATCAGTAACATCTAGAATCTCATCATTCAGTGTTTGATTTCACTACCATTTCTCATCTACTACTCAGTCAGCATTTTCATTATCTGGAGTATTTGTAAACAGCTGTCAAAACAGCAGTGGTATGTAAGTGGTAACCCTGGACAAGATGCTTCACTGCTCAAGCAAAACAACAACACATATTAGCCAGGCCAAGTCAATTATTTGGCCACCTGTCCTGAAGACCACGTTACTGCTCTCCATGGTGATTAGAGTAGCTTTCAGCTGGAATTCTACTATATTTGTATAATATTTGTAAGAAGACAGAAACCTTCATTTCCTTTTTTTCAAGCTGTTTAAAAGTAAATCTAAAGGGTGAAAGACTGCCTAGAAAAAAGACAGTGGAAGTTCTGGTGATATAAGTCAGTAAAGTCACGCTTTCATTTATGAGAGTTCCTCTCCATTTTAAACAATTCTTCCAAAATATCTGTCATGTGTGACAGAACTATCTGAAGTAAAATCATGCTGCAGTTTGCTACCAAAGAAGATAGAGTTGGAAGGGACCTGGAAAAGGAACCTGGAAACGTCTACATGCTCTGCCAGGCAGGAACACACTACAGAATGCCTAAATCATTCCTGACAGACTTTAGTCTAAACTGTTTTTAAAAATCTCCAGTGATTATGGAACACTTTTATCAGTATAAGCTCATACATAGACTTCAGTACCATGATCTTATCAAATTACAACCTTCATGGTAGACTTTTTCATACTGTGGATGAGGAGAGAGAGATTCAACTGCAACTAGAAAATAAATGTAACTCAATATAAGTTTGAAAACTGATACGAAGTAGTTACTGAGTATGTCCAAAAAGAAATTTCAATTAATGAAAGATTCAACAGAATACATTTAAAAATAAAGATCATATTTAACAATTAAATGTTTATGTTTAAGTCATTTTCCAGCACTGGAAAAAGTAGTCCCTCAAAGATGTGACAGCTAAAACATGTTTTATAGGTGGGAAGATCAGAACATATTAAGTGACCTGACCAGGGCTACAGAGAAATAATATTTCCAAAAAAGCATTTCTGGTTCCCATTCCTGTGCTCAGACCAGACCGTGCCTCCCTGTCTGACCTACTTTGTCTGCACAGTAAATGTCAAAAAGTGACACCCACCCTATGTGAATTATTAACAAATGGTAAAAAACAAAAACAAAAGAAAGCTACAAACTTCTGATATATTATGATCAAAATCATACAAGCAAAATCTAGAATGCTTCCAAGCACTCCTGCTAATCACCAATTTACATGACATGTAAGGTATCACTACATAAACAGGTTACCAAGAAACAAACTAGGGTGTGGATTTACAGCACATCAGGCACTCTGCAGTAACTGCCAACATACAGCTTTATCCAGGTGTAAACACAGAGAAACTTACTCCTCAATGAAAGCTTGGGAAGCTGCTCTGCATTTAGAGCATGGATACCTTGGCAGTCACAGCACAGACCCAGCTCTAACTCAAACCACAGTCTAGCTTGTCTCAATGCATCCCCACAGTAAAACACAGACATGGCACTGGAACACAGAGGTTTCTAATTTTAAAAAAATCATTAAGGTGCTTTGTGAATACAACTGTAGTATCCCCACATACCTGTTTACTAGCTGATCAAACAATAAACTCTGATTCAAAGTTTCAAATCTGTTTTTCCTGGACCGACAACTTTTTCTGACTTCTATATCTCCGTTTATGCAAGCATGGTCCCCATCTCCCTTTTTTTCCCCTCGAAGGGGGTGGCTTTTGAGAGCTAAGAGAAATTTGTATTACTACTTCAAAATGCAGGAAACAACATTTTCACAAACAAGAATTAATAAGAGAATACTTAGCAAGGACAATAAACCAAACGTTATAAAGCACAGTGTGAACTAAGAACTGTATTTAATACCTATCAAAGTTATTTCTGCATATTAAAGCTTATATCCTTAGATGACAATCTTATTTTATGATTAAAATTTGGCATTCAATTAAGCATTCAATATTTTTAAGTTAACATCAATACTAAAATGCATACTTGGCCCACAGCTTCAATTGTTAATCTTTCCAATACAGTATCATAAGGTCAGATACAACATATTGACTTCACAAGCAAATCTATACCAGCTACTCTATACAGCACCAAACAAAGACAGCCCACTGCTAATTGTCCCTTAGGCACCACAATAAATAATAAAATACTAAATATGCTTAATGAAACAACACTTACATAGAGTCAACACAAAATTAAAAAAGACAGAACTTGATGAACAAGATGAAAAAGGGACACAAAAGACAAAGTGTTTCTCGCTGAGATAAGCAGTGAAATGGCAAGTTTGTAAGGTACAAGCTTTTAGGAAGACTGTTCAAGGTAGCAGGAGCTGCAGACAAGGCAGGTCTCTCTAAAGCAATAGAGTTAAGTAATGTTAAGAACCACAGAAGGCCAAATTTCAGATGAGCAAAGAGACTAAGTAAATTAAAGAGATCAACCGAGAGAGAAAGGCCAAAATTAGTTCATAACTGTAATTTGGGAATCAAGGAAAACATCAAGATCATGGCCAAGAGGTCTGAATTGAGAAGAGAAATGGATTTTCATCTAAAAATATTCCCCATATCCACAGAGAGTATCCAGGAAGGCATCAGGAGAAAACTGAGCAGTAACTTTTCTGGTCAAAATGGTCAAAGGAATCAGTTAAAGTTATCAAAAACATATGCCACTGAAAACCATTGACATAAAACTGCTTAATGTAAAAGCTAATACAAAATGTTTTGCCATAAATCACTTACATAAGCTACGTCCATTTGGTAGTGCAGCACCAGGCTGAGAAGTTAACCTAGGAGACAATTAGACACACAAATAACATTAACATTCCTTAGCCAAGCAAAAGGCACACAGTGAAAATAGGACTTTGACTGTAAAATGCTCCATGATACTCTGATTTCAAAACCTTCACGAGACATAGCCTTGGAAGAGTCTGCTCATGCCCAACACCTTAGTAAGGACAAAAGTGCTCCATACCAATTATCTGAATCCCCCTAACTGTCTAAGCATCTCTTTGATTAATCTCACCAGTATTTCTTCACAACCTTGTCCTGTTAACTCTCTCCATAAATTTCAGAACAGAAACTTGGTATAGGTCTCCAAAGGCAACCATCATTTCAAAACTTTAGATAAACCAGTAGAAGTAAGAGAACTTCTGGGAAACTTTTAGTGACTCAAGATCACTGTTAAGCATGGTACTTTGGATTTTGGCAGAAACAACATAGAACTTCAGATGCAAAGACATGTTGCAGAGGGTTCTAAATAAGCACAAATATGATTTTCAGTACCCTGGCCAAATTTCATTTGACACAATTGTCTAAATTCTCCCAGCTACATTAAATATTCCTTTTTGTATATTGGCATTTCTAGCAGGTTCAGTACAAGTCTACTCTTACAAACAAAAGAAACAGAAGGTGAATAAGTTTCAACATATTCCAAATGACCATGGCACATTAATAGGCTAAATTTAACTCATACTGTTTTAAAAGAGAAAAATAAACTTAAGAAGAGGTCTGCTTTAAGATTTACAAAGCTTTTAAGCAAACTTCATCCTAGCAGTCGACAATCCCATGTAATTTAGAGTCACTCTTACATACAAAATTGTTGCAAGAATGATTTTGACATGTACACAAAAATGAAATACGTATGTACAAAAGAATCAGTATTAACTGGAAGTTCATGGATCAGGAACATACTGTGTACACTCTCTCACAGTTACCTGCAATCGTGTGAGGAACCTTATGAACACAAAGATGCTTTGTAAAATACTATTAAATCAGAGTTATAAAATAAAATTAATTACTCTTGCTTCAAGTTATGAAAATGTGGCAGGACTGAGGCTATATTCAGTAAAATTTACTTACTAGGCTGAACAACAATAGAAATAAACTTGACTGTTACCCATTCTCTGAAGACAGTAACACTGATTCCCTAATTAAAATGTCATGTCTTCTTACAGCTGCAGTACATAAAAATACCAATTACATTACTAAATTTGGATGCATCAAGAATCTAAAATTCAGACTGAATCTCAAATAAAATTATTTTATATTTTTTGCACAAATATGCATAGAAAAGAAACAGAAATGAGAGAACTGATGCAACCCAACTCCTGGAGTCTTAAACTGAAGAAAATTTTGTGAAAATAACATGCTTCAAAAGTACACTCCTGAGCTGCAGCTGACTGCAGAAATAGCTTAAGTGGGATTACAGCACAGAAAAAATAGGTATGACCTCCTTCTTCTCTTGGCACCAATTACCTGGACTGTCCAGTTGAGATGCTCCATTCCTCTCGCTGCCCAGTACTGCGTGATTTTGATTTGTCTTTGCACACAGGATCAGCATGTTTTGAGGTACGTTTGGCAGGAGGAGATATGTGGCTATCACTCAAACTAGCATCACTACCTTCATCTTTCTGAAAAGAAAAAAAAGCATCAGATTATACTTAACTGGCTCATTTGCAGATATCATTACAGAAAAAGCGTAAACTTCAGCTCAGTAAGTAAGCAAAGTCTCTGTCAAGCTCTTAGTGACCAGCCTGTGTGAATTATTAGAAGTGTTTATTCTGAAAACATTATCAGAAGCTATGAAAATATTTAATTTCAAATATTAAACTTCTACAGTAGTTTTCCTGTATTTCTGAACAAATATTGTTTCTATAACCAACATGTGTTTTATATACCATACATGAGATTGCTATTCTCACCTTACTTGCAAAACAGCTAGTAATACCATAAAGAGAGAAAAGGACAGTGGAAAATCAAGATACTTAAAAACACAGCAATTATTTATTCCACTGATGGTGTCTTTGTCTTGAGAACACTTAAACAAACACTCTTCTTTCCTGTAGGAGTTTTCCAGTGCCTTGTTCTACCCATCAAACTGCCCAGCACACAGCAAGATGTGCAACATTGTTCATTAACAGCATTATGCACACTAACCACATTACTCTTAACACGTTTAAGCACTTTAAGAGTACCAAAAGGGGCCTTTTTTCCATTGCACTTATCAAAGGTACAGAAACTTCCAAGATAGTAGCTAGGGATTACTTCAAAATTGTACACAAGAAATGGACAAACAGCAAACTTTAGAGGATCCACTTCTATTTAAGTGAACCACCACAACAAAACATAAAACCAGGATTCTATTAATTAGAAATTTTAGCTCATCAAAATAGTCTTGATGCCATCCACTGGGACTCTGAGCAAACCTCATGAAGTTCAACAAGTCCAAATGCATGGTCCTGCACCTCGGTGTGGGCACTCCCAAGCATAAGGACAGGTTGGGTGGAAAATAGATGGAGAGCAGCCCAGAGAAGAAAGACTTGGGGGTGTCGATTGACAAGAAGGTCCCCACAATGTACTCCAGCAGCCCAGAAAGCCAAAAGTGTCCTGGGTTGCATCAGCAGCAGAAAAGGCAGCAGGTCAAGGGAGGGGATTCTCCCTGCCTATGTCCCCACTCCTGAGATCCCACCTGGAGACCTGTGTCCTGCCCTGGGGCTCACAACATATGAAGGGCAAGGGCCTGTTGGAGTGAGTCCAGAGAAGGTCATGAAGATAATCCAAGGACTGAAGCAGCTCTGCTGTGGAGACAGGCTTAGAGAACTGGGGTTGTTCAGCTTGGAGATGGCTCCAGAGAGATCTTATAGAACCTGCCAGTAACTAAAGGGGCTCTAAGAGCATTTTTAACAAGGGACTTTTTAACAAGGGCATGTATTGACAGGTCAAGGAGGAATGGTTTTAAACTGACAGATGGCAAGTTTAGGTCAGATATTAGGAAGAAATTTTCCCTCTGAGACAGTGAGACACTGGCACAGGTTGCCCAAAGAAGCTGTGGCTGACACATCCCTGGAAGTGTTCAGGGGAACATCCCAGGCTGGATGGGGTTTTGAGCAACCCAAACCCAGGATAGTGGAAGGTGTCCATGCACACGGCAAGGCTTTTCAAACTAGACGATCTTTAAGGTTACTTCCAACCCAAACCATTCTATGATTTAAAAACTAAATATCCTTTATTGCAACAATAGAGAACCAATTTTCAAATATTAAGGTCCAGGAATTGTCAGTAAGAACTTGAACTATGACAAAGAAATAATTTTACTTAAACACAAAAAGATGACCACAAAAGTCCCTGCATAGGACTATAAAATAAACGGGCAGCACCTGGCTGTTTTCCGTAACACTCTGAAAGTACAAAATACCAACTTTTAAAAAAATTTTAATAGCCTGCATATTCACTTCTGAACACTAAGTATTTGTATACTTTTTGCTTTATTCAGCCATCAGTTTACTTGTGGACTTAAGAGAAACACAACCCTGCTTAGGTCAATTTTAGTAACGACTTTCTGAAACTACACAAGCTCCCCTGTGAAGCATAGAAGCAGAGTTTCAAGGTAAGCCACAGAACCAGTTTAAAACCGGCTAAGCAAGACAGAGAAAATGACACTAGGAAAGATGAAACAGCACTTTACAAGGGCTAACATTACATCTATTTGCCAGCAGTGGAATTAGCCATGCACAAGTTTCTGAATTTAATCTCCACCCCTTTCCATGCAAAAAGCCAAATAGGAGTTTTATGACAGTCCCCTATCATAACCTTTCTCTGCATTTCCTCCAGTGCCTTGCCTCTGGTCCCAAATCTCAAGCTCAGATAGGATCTTGTCCTGTCAGCTGGCAGCTAAAACAAAATACTGGCAATGGAGACAAAGTGCTACTTCAGGTCTCCCTCTACTACAAATATTCACAAAATACATAAAAGTTACTCAAAAAGAGTATTTTTGAGATCTCTAATGCTGTCAAATGAACATATACCAGCAAATAGCTTCAGAAACTGGAAGAGTAGGCTGTCGGTATGATCACATGAGCAATCAGTTCCTTGCAGCTGCCTAAGGAACCAGACTAGTAATTAAGGGCTTTATTTAATTAGGTTATTCTTTGTTCAGGCTATTATTTTCAGCTGAGTCTCACTTGTCTGCATATTAACTCTATGCACAAACTAAGCAAGTACAAAGCAAGTTAAATGTTAAGACACTCAAGTCCAAATACTAACCTACATTAGAATACAAGCTGTGTAAGATACACTAACACAGAAAATGTTTTACCATGAAGGAGTGACGAAGTTTCTACAAAGCTGAAATCACTGAAATTTTAAATATATTACAAAGAATCCAAGCTTCATTTTCCAGTTAACAGACAATCTTAAAAATACAAACTCTAGGGAATCAAATCAGACCACCATCCAGAACCTTCACTACTCACAGTAAAATAGGGAGATAGAGCTTTCATAACACTCAAGAGATTATCCAAAGTGGGATACACTGGAACAAGAAAGGAAATTAATTTCAATTTGGGAAGTCTTCACAGAGAGTAGTCTATCCACTGCTTCCTCCCATTTATAGCAAAACAGGTCTAATGATTCCACAGCACTCAACCTGCTCCCTCAAGGAACTGGGTCTCAAACCATTTTTACCCTTAATGATTAAAAATAGCACTTCAGTTCCAACCCAGAAACTTATTACTTCAGAGTAGATATCATGAAAATGTTCTGGGACTAGAAAGATATGATACAAGCATCAAACTTAAAGATTAAGAAATTAATAATGCAATTACAGAAGTAGGAACCAGTGCACTGAACTCAAAGCTCTTAATGAAACACTGGCATTGAAGCAAATGTACTCACATGCTGAGAGAATGTAGAGAATTTGAATTAATAAAATCTTAATATGTCAGAAATTGCCTTCAAGCATACCAAAGCAACAAAGAAAAAGCAAGCACAGAAGAATCAAAAAAATTACTTTACGTAATGTCAGCAGGTACAAAGAGAGAAACAAAATTTAATGCAACTGCATTGATCCAACAGAAAAAAAAAGACCCAGAGCAAAGTCCAGCTGTGATCCAGAACAACCACAACCACCTCTTACTGAGAGCACTCTTGCTAATAATGCAGAAGGAAATACCTGCCATTAACAGGATACCATCCATGGTCTAGACTGGCAAAACACAGTCTTCATTATTCTTGGATTCAAGAGTAAAATGGAATGTGAGCTGAATGAATACTACAAATCAGCTGCTGAGCTAAGATTCAATTTAGGCAGAGGCAGTGAAGGACAAACAGGTAACCACCTTCACTGAAGGCACTTGAACGATGGTACTGATATATCTAGAAACAAAAGCTAAAATGAATAATTAAGTAGGAAAACATATATAGCTGCATATTATCCCTATGCTTTCTCTGCTTTGTATGAAAAGGAGAAAGAAACACTGTTTAATACCCATCTATGAGCAAGCCACAAATACATCACAAATACATTATTACCCATAGTCTCTTCTCTATCCATTCCTAAATTTCAAAATACTAATTTGATACTAACAAAGCTTTACTTAAAACATGTAGAGTCCTTAAATTTTGGAAAACACAAACTAGAAATCAATTAATATAACTGACCTTTTCCTTCTCAATTTATCCTCTTAGAACAGTGACTACACCAGTACAGCCTTTCAGCAGGACTGAAGAACACACACAGCAGGGAAGTACTCACTGACAGTGCCTTCAGGTGTATCATAGGAACCAGCTAAGAATGATATTTGATTAATTCTCAAGTTAAAATACAAAGATTACTTATAGCATCTTTGAAGAGGAAAGGGTAGGGGAGTTTTGTTTCTTCTTTTCTTTAAGTTGAATCTCCTGGCCAACAGAATAACCAAAGAACTCTTCACTATACTGCTGGTTTGAACACCCCAAAATAACCCAGTAGTCTTGGGCACAGAGGATGAATACAAACCATCTCTACCACTGGCATCTCCAAGCATGTGAACACAAGTTCACCAAGTTCTCAAGCAAGAGATTATACAACATTCAAACCACAACCACACCTTACAATTTCTGAAGAAGACTCCGTCTGGTTTGCCACAGGTTCGTCTGTACTCAGACACAGGCATGCAGACATGAATATCTGAGTTATCCACCATGGTCAAACCTGCTGTCCTCGCCACACAGTCTGTGGGGCACACCCTGCTGCGTGTCGGCCACACCCTGAACACTCGCACCGCTGCTCACACAGCTCCTCACTCAGTCAAATCTTCAACCCACTCTCCTGAACGCTACAGCAACTGTTTTTTCTAAGACATGAAATTAATGCACTGATAGTCAATCTTCTGCTGACTAATCTTCTTTCTCTGCATTTTGTTAAATGCTCAAATGGCTTTTCTTTTTAACCCACTAAACAAGCACAAAAGACCCTGAAAGTTACTTTCTCTTAATAATAATGAAATAAACATTTTCAAAAAATCTGTTTCGGCCACAGGTTTTCAAAAACCTCTGCTTCTAAGTCTAGTTAAATTCTAGCTTCTAATGCTGAAGTGTAACTTCTTCCACTTTATTTTACTCTGAAAAGACAACTTCAGACATGTCTCAAACGTGATTATTTTTACTGACTTTGGAGAAACTAAATTCAAATCCCCTGGTTCTTTCTAACATTCTATTTTCTAATTTAAAATACATCTTTTGATTAACAACACATTTTCTTGGATGTCCCAGAACATTAATCTGGATTCTTATTTTAAAAATACATGTGAAAAAAACCTGGTCTGCCTTTTCTCCTACCAGCAGTTCATGCAAAGTTCTTGAAATAAGCTGTCCATTAAAAGACCTAAAATACTCATGGTTATTTAGTGCATTTAATAAACTTTTATATCCTGCAGTATAAAAAGATAAAATTCTCTTTCCAAAGTAAAACACTTAATACATGAAAAAAAATGTGTCCCCAGAACCCCAATTAGTTAAGCTCAAGCCTCATCCTTGCCCTCATATAACTGTTCAGTTAACAAATAACTTGCTTTCACTGAAATGGCAACACATTTCCAACGCCAATAAAATCCACCAAAAACATCGTCTAGCTGTCTGTCCAGTGAGTCTGGAAAAGCCACTTGTTCTTTGTGTATCAGTTTCTGCAAAGGTAAAAAATATGGATTAAAACATTAACTCCTAAAAATTTAATCACATTAAAGACCAGCATTAAGATCCATTGATGAGAGTTTGGTAAGAGCTAGGTTTTGTTAGCATTAGGCTAATGCATTTCTGGGCTAGGCATACTAAGTAATTTTTACAAATCAGAAGGCTTCGCAATCTCTTTCAGATATTTTAAGTTTTGCTTGGTTCCAAATTCTGCTTAGTAGATCATCAAATTTTCTTATGACTGTGATCATGTCATCTGACCAGAACCTAATAAAACCCTTCAAATCCTATTTCCATTTTTTTTAGTTCATCACTTAGCTTTATAGCTTCTTCACAAAAAAGAAGGGGTTAAAAATTAAAAAAAAGGAGTAAAACTCCCCTTATTCTTGGTACTAACTTCCAGTAGCTGAAACGCTCTCATGATCACGCTCAAACCAGGCACCACACCTTGCCTTACACATCCACACTACACCCTAATTTCAGGATGACACACCACACTACCCACTCTCTCCAGCACCAACACATCCTCACAAGCTCCTCTCTTCCCCACCCCAACCCACATTTTCCTGGCAAATGCCTTCAGCCCCTCATGTAGGGGAGAACTGGCTGAGTGCTTAGTGGGAAGAGGTAATACCAGATACACTTGTCTGGGGAAAGCTAACATGACTGAACTTGAGGTAGAGCCCAATATAGCAGACTGTATTTGTAATGGTACATACATACTGCTGCAGGCTCAACATCTACCTTTGTGTCCTAAAAATCCAGTGTAAATGCACTTTTACTTCAAGGCTAGATTGCATGGGGCTCTGAGAAACTTTGTCTAGTGGAAGGAGCCTGTGCCCATGGCAGAGGGCTGGGAAGAGATGATCTTCAACATCCCTTCCAACCCAAACCATTCTGCCTCAGCCTTCAAATGACAAGAAGCTGAGAAATAAATGCATTTGGATTAGAGCACATTAACTACCTTAGTGAGAAATCCAAGTTTCATGAAGGCCCTGATGCATTAACCTTGCTGGCAACTTGAAAAAAGACAACCTCGGTTTAAAAGAACACATCTCCTGGTTGCAGTTCTCTAATTTCCACTTGTTTGCACACAGTCATTTATCAGACATTGGTTCTCCACAGGTGTTAAGGAAAAATAATGTTCATGCTTAAGTGCTTGATGATCTTGGAATAAACAACTATTAACGATGTATTTCATTAGTGGTAATGATAGTAAAGAATGCCTCAATTGCAGGATGATCTGAATACTTTTAACGTTCAGCTTCTGTATTTTTTTTTCAGCAAACAATGTTTATGTCAATAACAGCCATTAAGAACTCAAAGAATACCATCATCTAGACTTTTTCAGAAGAATAAATTCTTCCCCATTCATTCAGATTAAAAACAAACAACCAACCAACCAAACATACATATTTCTTGCACTGGAAGATCTGCTTTATTATTTCAACAGATTTCCATTTTATTTCCTGGAACTCTTCATCATTAGAATTCAGGTTATCTAATTAATGTGAAAGCTTTTCGGAAAAGTTAAAAGTTTACAAGTTAAAAATATAAGCACTGTTAATTGGGGATTTTCACACCTGCAACCATTCCCTCTGTTACAGAAAAAGACACATGTTTGTATCCACAGTGAGTGAGTGCCTGTCAACAGCTTCAGTGTGACACACAAAAAACTCTTGCAATCTGCAGGTTACTTGGCTCATGAATGAAAAGGAGAGTGACCTACAGAGCAGCTTCTGCCAAACTGTGACACAGGCCATAAATAGTGAGCTGAGGTTTATCCTCCCATCATCAGCAGCCTGCTCCAAGCATTTCTACCACAAGCACTCCTCTCCTCTGTGCCTCACCAAAATTAGGATGACGCTGTGAAATTTCAGCTGATAATCAAATCAGAAGGATGGGAGGGGAAGCAAGGGGAAGCCAGAAGATGTGGAGAAGAGTATTAGTTTCAGCTGGATGAGTAATGCGATCCTGATCCAGCTCAAATGGCCTGGCAAGCATCAATATTGGCGAGTCTGTTGTTTTCACAACTGCAGAGTTCACAGCCAGAGCTCACAGCTCGCAGCACATGTGAAATCACACACCTGCAGAAGAGCAAGTCCACTGAGAAGAGTTCTCTACTTGCTGTATAGGGTCCACACCTCACTTAGGAGTTTTTCTAGTATATTCACTTAAGGGAAGTTTCTAAATCCACTGATCCTCCTTATTTAATACTGGAGGAAAACTAAAAGCAACACATTTTTAGTCAGAACTACATTAACTATTTCTGTGAATTTCTAGACTCTGTTAACAAACATTTTTAAAGCAAAAATGACATTTATGTAATGAATCGAGAATCAAGAATGATTACAATTCTGATGGAGAAAAAATGAAAATATTCAAATGTTTTTTCCTACCCTCAGTCCTCGAAACCCATCTTGTTTTTGCTTAACAGTCACATCCTAAACATAGCTTATAGGACATGGCCTCTTTTAATACTACTATAAATCTAAGTAAAGAAGCAGAATCATCTAAATGAGGATAGCAAAGAGGAGAACAGAGTGAGAAGCCCTGAAGCAGACTGCTTTCCAAGGCTTGGAGATGACCATGAAATAGACTCAGTAAACTAAGCAAGGGAAACTAGGAAGGTGGCCTTGTGTGTGGATAAAAAATAGGATTAAAAACCACTTCTGCACCCCTAGCTACAATGCACTTGAAGACAGTATTTCCAAAGAGAAAAAAAGAAACTAAAATTGTGTACAATTGTGATAGAAATCTCAAGATTAATGTACTGAATTTTAACTCATAATAAAAACAAAATTCAAAGCCTGAATGATAATCAGAAAAATAATAAGGGATAGTTATTTAGTATTTGGAATGAAGATTGCTGAAGCACAAGAAATTTCACTGCAAGTAATCTCTTCCACATGTAGAAAATGAACAGCTTCATTTCAGGTTATTTAAATAGCTTGGTTCAACTACTTATCCATTTAAAACTAAGGAAATGACTAGAGGTTGGAGAAAAGCAAAATGCTCCCCTCCCAAATTATGAAAACAACCAAACCAAAGCATCTGCTCCAAGTGCAGCTGGACATAAAGCTTTTCTATCAAAGCTTTACATTAGTTAGGCCATCAACAGACACTACTAGAAGCATAAAGGTAAAACCACAAAATTCAGCACAGGCTACAAGAACTGTGGAACTAGGAGAACTTCTAAGTTCTGTATTTGCAACAGGAGAACTAAAGCTGCCTCCTTCCATACCTAGTTCAAGCTAGGAATTGAAGCTATGACAGCATACATATACTCAGTGCAAAATGAAAAGGCTTATCAAAGATTACACACTAATCTTACAACTGGTTGAAAAGTTGCCTGTTTTAGTAACTACCAAGCAAAAAGAAACTAAATTTATTCAGGAAAAGAATCCAAGCATATATAAATGTAAACCAACACTTGAACAATTTAAAACAGAATTAATGGTTAAAATAAATCACGAAAATCTCATCAAAGGTAATGAAGACAATATTTCTAGACTGAAGTCAGACTGAGAAATTGCTTAGAAAAACCAGCAAAGCATGACGTGCACACAAAAAAAGGATAAAACCATATCGTCAGCTCCCTTTGCAATAAATGGGTCCATGAGTGATATTACCCACAGAAAAAGTAATCCATTAGAGCGAAAACATCTAATAAACAATCAGCAATCTTTCAAAGGGTCACAGCTACAAACCACCACACAAAATTCACAGCAATGAAAGCTTCAGCTCAGTGATGCCTACTTGCTGCATGCTTTGGTTCAAGATGGGTTTTATAAACTTTTACAGATAAATCATTCAAAGCATCATTAGATTTGAATTAGAACTTTTCCACAGCGTAGCCAACATTCAACTATTTAGGGCAGGATGTGCAAAACCATACCACATACAACTGAAGCTGCAGGGGGATGGAGGTGATCAGAATGTAATTACCTGAGCTAATTATCTTGCATAACCCCAAGCTGTATGCAACTCTTGCAAAATTGTCATGGGCTGTCTCACAGCGATGGGTCAAACTTTCTGTTAGAAGTTCAGACAGAGACGGTAGTTGGAGAAGAAGCTTTTATTAATACCACTTTGGGAAAAGCCAAATTTACAGAGGAAGCAATGCAGCACACAAAACATCAACACCATTTCCTGAGTACTCTTTGGAGGTCTTATCCATTCACTGCATTAGCCCTTAGATCGCTTCCTTTGAAGGCCCTGGAACAGTGTGACAGCAAGGATAGCCAGCTTCAAACAGGATGCACCACAGCCTCCCAAAACAAACCATGGCCACTTCAGCTGTCCTGACTTCTGACAGTGGCCCGGACTGATCTGGCAGGATAAGTAAGAAAAACTCAAACTCAGGAAAGCCCTTCAGAACCACAAAAGGATCACAAATGCCAACTGCATGGTATTTTGACAGAACCCTGAATAAAGACTGCTTCCAACAATTGCTCCATCTTCCATTGCTCACAGCAGTTTTAACATCATACAGACAAGGAATGGCCTGCAGGACTCATTTTAGAACACTGAATTTTCCCTGCTAAATCCCAGAAGAGCAGAAGACCAGTAAACCAGAAAGAGCTCAAGATTTTATTACACACCAAAAAAATGAGCTTTCCTGGGAATCTTCCTTTAAATTAAATAATTTGGAATAACTTCACAAGACTTTATATTTCAGGATGTATTTCAAAGAATTGTAATAAAGAATCAGCACCTTTACTGATGCTACTGCCAACTTGAACACGAAGGTAATGCAATTCTTTAAAACACAGATATTGGACAGGAGCTTTTTTCTTTAGGAGCTTTATGTGCAAGTGGCCAGCAAGTGTCATTTATCCAGCATAAGGAGGAAAATCCAACTTTTTCTATAGCTTTATTCTAAACATCAGAGCACTCAGAATAAGACACTGCACAGACAATAAAGAAAATATGCCAATCAGGGTCTTTCATAAAGGAAAACTTGATTTTTAGAAAGCTCTATTGGTTATGTTTAAAACTTGTAATTTAAGAGAAATCATAGTAAGTCTCTCATTTTCCATATTTTCAACAGCTGACCATTAAAGGCTTTTCAAAGTGTAAAATGTAGCAACAAGTTTAAGCTACAAAAGCTGCCTTATCACCCAGAAATCAGAAAACACATCTATTGCTACATACTGAGAAGCTACAGTGAGAGATGCTGAAACCCACTGGCATCACAGGGCACAGAAATGCTGCTTAGCTCTCTACCTTTCCACACTCCAGCACCCCATGTCACTCCTGCAGCCCCTGATAGCTCCCATTAGCAATTAAGGACAATGGAGAGCTCTAGGTTGCAACGCACGAGTTGAACAATGTTGGCAGCACTACTTTTAGAGAGGATCATGTGTTACAATTATCACTCGGCCCTCAAGAAGCTCTTAAGGCACTGTTAATGCCTTCTTGGCTAATTAAATTAAGCTAACCTTGTATACATTACTAAAATGTCTATCTAGTACGCTGACATGATTTAAGAGTGTTTATTACACAATAAATTCTTGATCAACACTTTTGATTTGTGCTTTGAGTAGACTAAGAAAAATCATTTCAATTGCCAAAGAAGTGTTAAAAGCAATCACAACTCAGTGTCTGAAAATATCAGGTATCAGTAGACATAAAGTGCAAATGTAACCACTGATGGTTACAGGACCCACAATTTTTTCATAGAGTGGATGAAGTCCACTGAACCGATAAGCCTTGTGTTAAAATTCTATGTCTCTGTAGAAGATTTTGATGATGAGCTTTTCTTGCCAGAATGCTTTAAAGTTAGAATGCTTCCCAAATTTTAATGCTCAGAAGAAAAAAAAAAATCTGCATTCTTCCACACATATATAATTTGTGTAACAACAGAATATATATTTATGTAAGCGTAGCTTCTAAATCTACTAAATTATGTGTAAATCAGTCCTGGAAACAGGAAGAAAACAAAGCCCAGCTTTTCCCTTCTTTACCCTCTCTATGCACTCTGCTATGACATCATCTCAGACAATAAACTTCTTGGCTCCTTGATCCATTTAGTGAGGGATTTTGTTCATTTTAATCTGGCTTCTGGTCAGCAGACAGACACACACATATTCATCTCCATCACTGACTGCGTGGCGTGGTTGCCAATCAATAATTCAAACCAGTTTACTTTTCAAAGCCTGATGTCATTGCTTTCTCTAAGCTGAACAAGTACTACTGAGGGAATACACTGAACATGATAAAGGCATTTAGACTATTACAGTCCATGTCCACAAAATGTGTGCTGCCTCCTGATTCAGATCAAACAAAAAGGACACTATTCACATGTAACTCAGCATAAAATTGAAGCACAAGACCAGAAACTTAAGTCAAGCTTCTTGGGAAAGGAATCAAGCCTATCCTTATAAATGTATGCAAAAAACCCAAACAAATGGAAAACAAAGTAAAACAAAAAAAGTTGTCTATCAGAAAAAGCCAAGTGGAAAAAATAAGAAGGAAATAGGAAATAGATAAAGAAGAGGTAGAAGGCAAGTCCTATCCTCTCATTCAGTCTGCTCAGCATCATACAGGATGCCATTAGATTACTAACTTGGTTTCTATTGCTAATAAGGAACAGACAGATGATCCTTTAAAATACATTCTGAAAGGTGGTTACAAAAATTCCCACTGAAGAGCATTTCTCAGGGCATCCCAGTCAAAAGCTCCATGCAAGAAAATTAAGTCACAGACAGCAAACAAGAAGTGTCCCATCTCTGCCAGAGCTTCAAACTCTAGCTGCCCATTAACCCGATTAACTGCTGGTAGCAAGGCTGGTTTCCTGATGTGACACCCAAAAGATTTAGAAAGGACAAACTAATCCAGTGAACTACAAGAAAAAACAAAACAAAAACAACAACAAAAAAATACAACTGTATGAAGACGATCCCAGCATGCTTTCTGAACACAGCCTCACTATCTGTCTCCCGACAGTCACTTCCAAAAGCAAAGGCTTTGTCTCCCTACTGCTATACTTATTCATGTCCTAATCACTGAGATCCTTCTCTGGAACTACTTCAAGAAGATTCACAAGCTCAGAAAGACACTGTATTGCTGACAGTACTTACATCTGAAGAATAAAAAAGTTATACAAAAACAACTTTAAAATACAGCAAGATATACATATTTTATAAAACACACTGGATGGGAGAAATAAGAAAAAAACCTTCTTGTATAACTTCTGCTCATATTTGGCAATTACATCTTAACAGGAAAAAAAATCTACCTCAAACAAATGAGATGTGTTGAGAAGCAAAACAAGTTCATTCCCATACACCAAAATTTACATTTAACTTTAGAAGAAATGCTCTTTTAGAAATGTGGGCAATGTCCTGAGAAGTGTTTACAATATTTTACACTATTTTGCACAATCTCCTTTCCTTATACCATGACAATAACGTAATTTCAACATTTTAATCATCTGTAGTAAAAAAACACTGTTCATGAATTAAAAATACTTGGAAAGAAGCCCAAGCTAGTTTTCTCAACAGCAGTAAACTCCCTGAGAAGTAAGGCAGTAAGGGTTACTTCAAACTTTGCTTCATAAACCACAAGACTCATGATATGAATAAACAGAAACTGCACACTAGAACAAGCAGAACAGCTTTTTACAGCTATGGTGCTGTATCCCCAGGAGTCCACTGAAATTAAACAAGGAAAAAATAGAGAACAAGGAAAAGTAAGATGGGGGAAGAACTGTGGAATATTAAAGAACTGAAAGAGAAGCATAGAAGGTGTAGCAAATCTCATCAGTGATTTCTATTTGGTTAGTATTTTAGACCAGATGGGGTAAAAGGTTTTGTGAGAATTCCAGGTGACATCCTTCTGATCTGCCTCTGGCCGTTGCTGGCTTTTCTACTCTGCTGATTAACTTTCTCCTTTGCTCAGCAGGGATGTAGTCACTTACTGCAGTATTGTCAAATACTGAGACCCTCAAATTTCACTTCCATATTTGCACTGCTTTTATAATATACACACCAAGCAGGCAGCAATTAATACTAGTTAAAACAATACCTGAAGTTTCATCAACCACAGAAAAAGTCCTGCCTACAATTCCTCCTGTGGGAGGCATTTCTTCACAGAAAGGATCATTAAACATTGGGAACGGGTTTCCCAGGGAGGCGGTGGAGACACCGGTCCAGGAGCTGTTTAAGGAAAGAGATGTAGCACTCAGTGCCATGGTCTCGTTGACAAGGTGGTGATCGGTCACAAGTAGGACTCGATGATCTCAACGGTCCTTGGCAACCTCACTGATTGCGATTCTTCGATAATTGAAAACAAAAAATACAGGTTTTGTCAACAGAGCTGTTTAGAGACGAGGAAGAAAGGAGACTCCCGAACTCTTTCTTCCAGTTAGGATTTACTAAATGTTAATTCTCCAGATCGGGCTGTAGAATTTCACTAGCAGTTAGCCAGTCTAACCAAAGCCACCACAGCGAGTTCGGCTGGGAAAGCACTCAACTTAAACTTGACGGCAAAAATCACACCCTCCGCGCCACAAAAACGGGGCGGGGGGCTTTCCCGAACACCAGCTTCCTCCCGTTGCAGCTGCCAGCCGAATCGAGGTCATTTGGGGAAAAGGGAAA